>PVKM010015618.1:0-27686 GCA_004027735.1 Carollia perspicillata
AAGGTTTTGCAGAAGGTTTTGCAGACACCTTCAAAATTCTAACTTCATTTCTAACAACTGCCATTTTGTTTGGCCAAACACCTAATGTGCTTATACTAATCATTATAAAAACAGAAATATTTAATTAGCAGTTTATATTTTTCAACAGAAATATTTACATAGCAACTTTACAAACAACTTTCTACATGTTTACTTAAGTCATCCTCACAGTTTTTATATGGGATTATTCTTCTTACTTTTATTTTACACCTAGGAAAACCCAAACTGAGAGGTTAAATACATTTACCAGAATCATATAATTTTAAAAAGGCGGAGTCGGGATCTTAGAGGCGTTCTGCTCTTTAATCTTATGTTCTTTCAGTTAAATAAATACATATATTTTTAGAATTCTTGGCATATATTAGGTGTTTCAAAAATGCTGATCTTACAAGTCCTTACACTCTACTTGTGCTCACTGCTTGCTTTGTGCAGGAGGCAGATCTGCCAAGGCAGCCTCTTTTCAGCTCCCATTGCTATGGTAATGCTAACTATTTAATGTCTTCTCATACAGGTCAAGATCCCGATGGAGATCATGCATAGGGCTCCTGCTATAATGAGCGCAGCTTCTGGTGGTGGGAAGGATTCATTCCGATCCCTTCCTGCAGTATTACACAGTGGTTTTGCCTGACATCCGTGATTTTTGTTTATTGGGAAACAATATAAATTCACCCCAGTGTATTCATGCTGCTTAAACCTCCGCATTTGTTTTCACGAGTTCTCAGGAAATGTGAATCTGAAACAGTGTTAAGAACAGCTGAATCCATTGTTGTAGGTAGATTCAGAGGGTGAAAAACAGAGAACATCCAATGCTTTCAGAAAGTTTTCCAAATCTGCTGATTGTTCGGGATCAAGAGCTTTCAAACAATGTTCACTTGCTATTGTGGGCAGACCACGTGCAAGTTTACACGGTTCCCTATTCATTCACGAGATATGGCCCGCACACGATTCATTGGCAGGTAGGAAACTTGCATGTGTGTTCTAGAGAGAAATGGAAAATGAGGAAACTCTTTTTCTTCCTCTCTCTGTTCCTAGGCTGTTTCTATGAGCGGCTCCAGCCCTTGCTGTGCAGTATCCCCAGACGTGAGCATGCGCTTGAATCCTGGTGAGGACACCACCCTGTGTTCTCTCAGCCCAGAGGAGGTCTCTGCTTCCTGCAGGCATTAATCTCCTGGCAATGTTCCCTCCTTTGCTTTGTTTCATTAGGGCCCTTCCTCATTTTCACTCTTCCAGCTTTCTAATACTAGTGCAACCAGCTCCTTCTGTTAGAAGTCAGAAAAGAATTTCTGTTTTCCTGATTGAAACTAATTGATAGAAGAAACAAATCAATATGTTGAGTTTAAAGGGTGGCGAGTGCTTTGAAGGAGATGAAAGGGTAAAATGGAGTTCTTTAGATTTTTTTTTTAAAAACCTTCTTAAAAAGTGAAGTTATTTGATACCCTGGCCTGATGGCTCAGACGGTTGGAGTGTTATCCTGTTCGCTAAAGTGTTGTGGGTTCGATCCCCACTCAGGGTACATACCTAGGTTGCAGGTTTGACCCCCCCCAGTCGCACACACATGGGAGTCAACCAACTGATGTTCTCTCTCTCTTTCTCTGTCCCCATCCCCCACCTCCCTCTCTCTTGTTCTGCAATCAGTAAAATGTATCCTCTGGTGGTGATCAAATTAAAAAAATATTTTTAAATGAAGTTATTTGAGCTGCAGACTAAAAAGAAGATAATAATGCGGAGATCTGAGGGAAGCATGTTTCGGCCAGAGCGGATATTCTTGGATGGTAACTAGTGGTATCTTGAATTAGAAGTTTGGCAGTGGAGATAAAGTGGGTGGAGTCAAGATGTATTTCCAGCTAGAATAAAAAAGAATTGTTTATGAAAAATAAGAGTTGGGGAGAGAGGGGAGCAATAAAAGAGGATGTGCTTGGCTGAATGATGGCCACCCAGACAGGCAGGTGGTCAACCTTAGAACCAGCGCATGTTACCTTATTTGGCCAAAAGAGGCTTTGCAGATGTGATCAAGTTAAGGATTTTGAGATGAGGAAGGTTACTCTGTATCATCTGAGTAATTCCTAAATGGAATCACCTATGCCCTTATCGGAGGGCAATTTGACACGGAAAAGAAGGAAGCATGACCTATGGCGGGGTGGGCAGTGTCAGGGGCAAGGATGCTAGGTACTGGCTCTGAAGATGAGAGGCAGGGGTCACCAGCCAAAGAGTAAGGGCAGCTCCAGAAGGTGAAAAAAGCAGGGAAACCGATGGTCTCTGAGAGCCTCTGGAGGAAGTGCAGACCCCTGCCACCTGACTGTGGCCTAGTGAGATCCCTTTTGGACTTCTGGCTTCTAAAACTGTAAGAAAATTAATTTGTATTGTTTTAAGCCACCAAGTTTGTGGTAACTTGTTCTAGGGGTCATAGGAAAGCAATACAGAAGTGTGGTATAGTTACTAAAATGAGATGTATTAGGGAAAGATCAGGCAGGTTTGAAGGTGGGAAGTGTCAAAGAAATATCACAAGGTCATTTTTTAACTTGTTGGTGTAAAGACCTATGAGTAACTCAAATTGAAAAGATTAGTTGGCTGTTGAATGTATCCTACTTGGATATTGGCTGACTTTCTTGGATCTATTGATTGTTTTTTTTCATCAAGTTAGGGAAATATTCAACCATTATCTATTCAATATTTGTTTTGCTTCATTAGCTCTTTTTTTCTTCGTCTGGGACTCCCATTACCGAAATATGTTAGACTTCTTGGCATTATTCCACAAGCCATTGAGGCCCTGCTCATTAAATTTATTTTTATTTTTAAAATCTATATTTAAGTTTAGAAATTTCTATTGTCGCTGATACCTTTCTTATTTTCAGGTATTGTATTTTTCAGTCCCAGGATATTCATTTGGCTCATTTTTAGTTTTCATACATTTTTTTGAAATTTCTCATACCTTTACTCATCAGATCCATCTTTTCCTAGTAAATAATTAGTGTATTAATTACAGTTGTTTTAAACTTCTTGTTTGCTCATTCTAATATCTGTCTGATTTCATTTTGACCGATTTTTATTTTGAGTAGAGGCCGCAATTTCCTGCCTCATCACATGCCCAGTACTTTTGACTGTACATTGAATGATATTTTGTAGAGACTTTGGATTCTGTAACTTTCCTTTAAAAAGTGTTAATTTAGCTATCACGTGCATTTAACTTGCTGATGCACATAGCTTGATGCTGTGGAGGCTTTGTTTCTAGTTTTGTTAGAGTGGCTGTCTTTCAGTTTTTCCCTCAGCTCCAGGGCATAGGTTTCAGTCCTGGGTGTGGATCTAAGATGCGGCCTTTCTGGGCGTATCAGTGACAAACCCCAGATTTAAGTTATCTTGTTAGGTGGGACTTGTACTCCAAACTGTGTCTCCCAGTTTGGGGACAGCTACCAGGCAGATACTGAAATTCCTGCTTATTCTGTTAGCCTTCCAACTGTTTTATCTTTTTTCTTTTCTTTCTTTATCTTTTTTTTTCTTTTCCATTCTTTTTGCTAACTTCATTAGAGTGTCGCTATGCGTGTTCACATGTAGAGTTGGAGGCTGCCCCTTCTGTGGTTTCATCTTCTCAAGCATTTACCTATTCTCACCAATTTCTAGCAGCCCTGAACTCTAACCTCAGACTTCTTAGCTCTATCTCCTGTCAGAGAGCAAACTGGGGAGTGCTATGAAAAAAGCTGATTAAATGTGAGTCTCACCCCACGTGCTTCCGTTCTTGAAAGGATAGTATCAGCTCCAGTTTCTGTCTGCATTTACTCAATGCAGAAGCAGAAAGAGATATAAATATATTTGTTCAGAGCTTAAAATTGTTATTGGCAGGAGATTTGGTCCAATATAGACCATTCTGCCATACCGTCATCAGAATTCTGGCAGTTGAATGGATGAATTCTATTTCAGGAAAGAATTCTGGAGCAGAAATATAAACATTGATGTCTACCTATAGGAGAAACAATCCAGGAAAGTGATTCTCATTATTGGTTTCACATTGGAATCACCTGACAAAAATTTTAATCTATTTGGCCAGACTATCCAAAATCAACTAAGTTTTTCAAACTCATTTTCACCAGGGGCCACATCAGCCTCGTGGTTGCCTTCAAAGGGCTGAATGTAATTTTAGGACTATAGCAATGTAACTACTCCTTAACTAGGGGCAAGGAGCTCAGTGCTGCCGCCAGACAGAAACAAGGTGCTGGGCCGGATATAACAAGGTGGAGGGCAGGATTCTGCCCTCGGACCTTGTGTTTGCCACCCGTGAACTAAATCAAAATCTCTGGCAGTTGGACCCAGGTATCAGTAGGTGATGAATTCCCCAGGCGATTTAAATGTACACCCAGTGTTGAGGACCACTGACCTCATAAGGGGGTGAAGGGTAAGAGAAGTAAATTCAGATTTTAGCTCTGGGATTATTCAGCAGTGGAAACAGGAGGATCAACCAGAGAAGGTGCTGTCATCAAAGCTGAGAAAAGAGAGTGTTTCTCTAAGTGGAAAACGTTATCAAACACGTCACATGCTGCTCAGACTTTACGTTGAGGACTGAAAAGCACTAGTGTTTTGCAATATTGAACTTTTTGGTGACTCACGCGCTAAAATGAAGGCAACGTTTTTAATGTTAACTGGGATCGAAGTAGATGCACCGGCTTGGTACATACACACTCTGTCTCAGAGGTGAAAACAAAGAAAATTGTGTTTCTGTAACTGCTCTCAACCAGCTCTTGAGCTTCTATTCTTGCATGGTCATGAAAGAAAATACATTGTCCACTGTAGCTTCTTCTCTTCCAGTTGAAAACAGGCTCTTTCAAGTTGAGTCAGCCTCTTTGAGATACTTATTCATGGCCACAGGTTGGATCAATTCTTCCTTTTTTCCTTCCACCGTTTTCTACATGTATATGATATGGGGGTGAGGAGAGTTAAATTTTGGGGTAGCATGTACATGATCTGAGATGCTAGGGTTAAAGAATGACGGATGTCCTATGAGTCTTCACTAGCCTCCCTGTATGTGGCCGTCACTTACCAATGCACAGGGCAAGTTACCCTGCTTGTCAGGTTCTTGGTTCTTGTGCTTGCTGTTGAACTCAGTGGTCATAGCTAAAGTCTCAGACCTTAAAGTCTACCAGATCTGTATTTTCTTCAACAAAGCTTCAGGCCTCTATTACTTTCCCATGTCCTCATTATTAATTCCCCAGTGTATATCTAAAACCAATCTAAAGTTTCTTTAAAAATAAGGACTTATTAAAGGTGAAACTTTAATAACAATAAATGGGAACACAGCAAATACTATGTAAATTATTAGACTGTACAAAAATATCAGATCATATTTATATTAGAAGTTTAGATACACTAGATCAAGACTTAGAGAGATATCCAGTAGGAGTTATGCCTCTCACCTAAGTTTTGCCTTAATAATTAATCATTTCCTGTTATCTTCCTGATCTCTTGTCTTAGGAACTGCTTGTTCTAAAGATAACTGACTCTGATGATATCTTAGCCTTTTTGGGAGAGTACTACTTCACACAATCTATCAGAATACAATAATTCCAATACCCACAAAAAAGAACATAGTATCAAGTGGCCCATTTTGTTAAAAATTTAAATAACAAAATATAAAAATATTAAGTGAGCAGTATTAATGACTGAAAACAATTATAGTGGTAGACATAAAAATTTGAATATCTAAATATTTGAATGCAAGACATACGTTTTTGTTAGAAATACACTTGAAGTGAGAGATGCATAAATAATTTGAATAGTAAAATCAGTAAGTTTGAAAACATAAGGGATGTTTCTTTCAAGGATTCGGAGAATGTTTGTAAAACTTTGATGTGCTTCAAAGGAAACACATAGAAAATCCGGGACTTGAACTAATTGATTCATTTCTGCATTCACTGTGACTGAAGGTCTACCTGCTGTTTTTAGTGATTGTACTTACAGGCAGTCTTTGTGAGGCTGATGTACGTGGGAGCTCCAGGCTCACTATGGAGCTGAAACAAACAACACAAGCTGTAGTTGATTAGATGGCCCAAGGTCTACACCTGAGAAATATTCTTAAGCATGAGTCCAGGGGATAAATGAATGGCTGTCATAAGGTTAAAAAAATGAAGACAGGCTGAGGAGCAAGTCTGAATAATTATAATGAATTGAAATTACCTAGAACCTTACTACTAGCCACGCAGTCCCTAGGACATCATCAACATTAGGAGTGTGTTAGAATGCAGTCTCAGACCCTATCACAGACAGACCTACTGAATTTGAATCTGTATATTTTAAAAAGATTTTATTTACTTGTGTTTTAGAGAGAGGGGAAGGGAGGGGGAAAAGAGAGAAACATCAGCCAGTTGCCTCTTGTACGCACCCTGACTGGGGACCAAACCAGCAACCCAGGCATTTGCCCTGACTGGGAATTGAACCAGCAACCCTTTGCTTTGTGTGACACCCTACCAACTGAACCACACCAGTCAGGGCCAGAATCTCTATTTTAATAAGCTCTCCAGATGATTTCAAGGCACAATGAAGTTCAACAGTTAATCTACAATACAGCTAAAAACAAAGCAAAGTCCTCTAGGTAGAGTCCAGGGTTATAATTAAATTATTTATTATTACAAAGCTAACTTGGATAGCAAATGATATCAAGAAGTGGAGAATAAAGCAGGAGAGGAAATTATAAAAAGGCCAATGCAATAATTTGGCCTCATTGTAGCATGTAGTGGTGGGAGGTCAGAGGCAGTGGTTGATAAATGTTTACTGGGAGATATAAGTCATGTAGGAGTGAATTTATATTCATGTTCAGTCTGGTTACAGACTCTTTGACCTGAAATACCTCTCCTCTGACAAGAGTCCATGCCTCTCCTTTGGGTACACTGGAAGGAAATGAAATGTATTTCTAATTGAGTTGCAAAGCCCAGGAATAGCACTGATAGCACAAAATAAACATTAAATACCAACTCAAATATTTGTAGGTAACAGAGATTGAAATGGAAGGCACACTTGGTTATTTAGCCAGGGTCTTAAATCCTGAGTTTTATCACACCTAATAAATGAGGCTTGGATAAATTGAAAGTCTGATATGACAGCTGCTAAAATCTTACCTTCAAGAGAGTAGTCAATGTTAAACATCAGGAGAGTTAAACCCGAGCTTGGAGTTGCTACTCCCCACGTAGCTTTGCATAATCTGACTATTTTCTGCCACTGAATTGGCTTTGCTAAAGGTTTGTTTGCTCATAATTATGGTTTCTTTGTTTCCATTTGTTCTTTTATCAAATATTTATTAAACACTTTTTATGTACCAGATAATAACTAGGTGTTGAGCATAGAGAACTAAGTAAGGCCAGTCCCTGACCTTCAGGCGTCAGGAGGTGGGGAATCATTCACACCAATAGGGACAATGTCGGAATTGAGGTGGATTGTGGGATACTCAGCTGGTGCCTGAGAATTTCTTTTTGGTATGGGGGGAACTTCCCCACCCCCCGGTGGAATTGGATCCAGAACCCTTTCTGTGGAGTATATCTTGTAATATATAAGAATATAATAGCATATTCTTAGATATTAGAATATTAGGCCAAGGGTATCATAAATTCAATATGCTTTGATTGTTATTACTTTGATTATTATCCAGTAAGGGAAAAATCAACATGACTAATAGAATAATTTTCTGTGTTTTAGTTAAATCCAGAATTTCTGAGAAGTGGGGAGGGATATACCACTTAATTTCCTTTGGAAAAAAATCAGGAAAATCAAGGGAAAATGTATGAGGGTAGATACTGCAACTAGAACAGCAAGACAAGTGTGAGGGAGTGGAGCTTAGTGGTTAGGGGAGCACAGGTGGGGGAGTCACATGATCTGCCCATTATTAGCTTTGTGACCCTGAAAAATTACCTGTTGTCGCTGAATTTCAATTCTGCCATCTTCAAATTGGGAGGAATAACAGCATTAAAAATTTTAGATGTAAATGTTTTTATATTTGTAAAGCTCTCAGAACTGTGTCTTGTATGTAGTAAGTAGGATATAAGAGTGTATTGAATAAAATAAATGATACAGAGATGCAAAGTTGGCAGTATGCTTCCAGGTAACACCTGGATAATTCTGAATGAGTGATTCAGGGAACTTTCCTTGACACAAGTGATATTTTAGGTGGCTTTTGCCTACTGCTGCTGTCAGGTTGTTGCCACATACTCTAATGTTTGGTGGGTTGGGATGGGTCTTTTTGGATGATTCCTATTGTGAGCTTAAATGGCGTCCAACATAGTAAATGGTAAGGCAAAGGACCCTTTCACTGTGGTTAAAAAAAAGAAAAGGCACACCCAAGATTAGGTACATGATAGAGATAAACATAAGCCATCTAGAAATTATTTACCATGATGACTGGAGAGGAGAGTGTCTATATTCCCCTGAGAGCCAATGCCTGTGTCACCAACCCAGGCCCCCTCAGGGTAGGGAAAGGGCATTCTTACTCCTTCAGCCTGGAGGAAGGAAAGGGGATATGACACAGATACAGAAACCTGTGATCCTAACACTGCGGTCCAATGTGTATCCTTGATCCTATCTCATTCTTAGGGAACCAGTGACACTGCGATACAGGGGGCGGCAGCCTGAGAAGCCTTCAGAGGTCAACTTTCTCCTAGTTTT
Source organism: Carollia perspicillata (assembly GCA_004027735.1). Taxonomy (NCBI): domain Eukaryota; kingdom Metazoa; phylum Chordata; class Mammalia; order Chiroptera; family Phyllostomidae; genus Carollia; species Carollia perspicillata. Next base: position 8,674 of record PVKM010015618.1, read on the forward strand.
TAAAAAATATTTTATTTATTTATTTTTACAGAGAGGGGAAGGGAAGGAGAAAGAGTGGGAGAGAAACATCAGTGTGTACTTGCCTCTCATGTGTCCCCTACTGGGGACCTGGCTTGCAACCCAGGCATGTGCCTTGACTGGGAACCGAACTGGCAACCCTTTGCTTCACAGGCCTGTGCTCAATCCACTGAGCTACACCAGTCAGGACAACTTTCTCCTAGTTTTGATTCTTTTTTTCTATTAACCTTATGAGCTTCAGTTCATTGGCCAGTTGGAAGCATCACTGGCCCACTTAGGAAAGGAAACAGATTGGTAGATTATCAGAAAACACCTCCTACAGTTTCATAGGGCCACATTTCTGATTTTTAACAAGTCATGTGTAGTCACATGGTTTGAAAGTCTGTGGCACCTAATTTACTTGAGGCAATGGGAATGCAGCGAAATAAGGGCGAAACAGGTAAGAGTTCATTTAGCTCTCAGAGAACAACTGTGTAAATTAGACCTTATATCGTGTGGGGATCAAATCAGTCAGAAAGACCTGACTTAAGAACAAATGCTGTAGCAGAACAAAACTGTCTCAGTCCAAAAAGGCATTTTACCACAGAATAAATAGTAATGAATTAATAAAAGCAAGATTAATAAGATCTTTACACGTGAGAGAGAAAAACCAAGTTTTAATACAAATATATAATTTAAGTGAACAAATATATAAGTTCCTATCACAGACATGCTTGACAAAATGAAGTCTTTAAACTCTTACATTTAGAAGATACATTGTCAGACATTCTTCCTTCTTAGAAAGTCTTATTTTGTTGTAATAATTATTGATAAATATGGGAAAAGGCTCTTAACCAACATTGACAAGAAAAAAAGCACGCACAATTCATCTTTCAAAAAGTCGTTTTCCATCTGGCTAGCATCTTCATTTATGTTCCTGTGGTTGTAAGAAATATATATTCTTGTTCCTTCAATTTCTTGTCTTACTGAGAAAGAAATTTTCAGCAGAGTATTTCCATTCTTTAAGTGCATATGTCCATAAATATTATTTAACCCACATTTTATAACTAAAGTGTGTCAGCATATTAAAATTCCCTAATTTTGATTTCCTCAGAGTTTATAATCTTGTAGGGACCAGTTGTACTGGCAGATCATCCCCTTAGGCCATCGTGAAAATCCCTTTGTATATTGTCCCCAAAATGGGTCAGTGCAGGAAGTAATTGAGTGACCCCAAGGGTATACTATATATTAAGATAAATTATCCAATATACTATTTCCCTTTTCCTTCCTATTCACTCGATGAATTTATACAAGATGTGTCAGCTAACAGCAGAGCCCAAAACACAGAAGGCCACCAATTTAAAATGCCCTAAATTTGCCACTAAACCTGTTCATTTTAACAATATTAACCCTTTGTGTTATATGAACTCTTTTTACTACGGGGAGATTCAATAGCTGACATGAAAGCTTGTCTTCCTTTTTGCAGATAAATTACTGTCTTAGAGTATGTCTAAAAACACATTTCCTCTTGCATTTTCTTCTTCTGTTACTTAGTTTCAGTCAAAGGAGAGCTCACCGAGGGGTCTTGGTAGAGAAACGGGGGTTTCTTCTGCATCAGCAGTGTCCCCATGAAGGCCTGCGTTCCTCCACTGCCTGGAGTAGAGCCTTGCAGCAAGCCACAAGGACTTCTTCCAACTAGAAACCCCTCCCACTTTCTTGTGAAGTTCCAGAGAGACCCCAAGACACATAAGAGCATCACAGCACCGGCCCCACACTTCATCCACAGATGCTCAGGCAGCCCCTAAAATCTAAGCATATTGGCTTAGTGTGATATTGGCAGCCCCTAAAATCTAAGCATATTCCTGTGAACAAGTGTTATACAACAGACCCTTATTCTATTAAAATAATATATAGCTTCAAAGACCTGTAACAACTAATAGAAGAACTGAGAAGGAAAAATAAGAGTTTAAGTGAGAAAACTTCCTTGGTTTATTTCAATTTTCCAGAACATCTGTCAATTTTCTGAGTCCAGTGCCTGTGAATTTAACTCTCACAAGTGAGAAATCTCTCACTCAGATAATTGGGATGCTCTGCTTCTTATATTGAGGGAAGCAATAAAACGGAAGAGAGGAAAATAATAACACATAACACCGCCCTGTGCAGATTACTTCAGAGAAGTTCATGAGTATTCCCTATCTTCTTAATGTATATAAGGTAGTATATAAAGATTGCTTTCTATTAACTCTTCCTTTTCTCTTTTATGTCAGATTGAGTCTACTGATTGTAATTCATATTCTTGGTTTAAGTGGGTGTGGCCTATGATTAGGACTTGAATTTTCACTCTTTCACGAGCTGAGAATTTCAGACTTACAACAGGGAGTAGTATAGTTTATGGACTTGCATATTGTTCTCTCCCAAATTCTTCCTTCCTCTCTGAAGTTTTCCATCCCTGAAAGACCGGTCCTATGTGCCTTAGGCATTTACTGACATTTATGTACTAACAGTAGCCGCAGCATAAGCCCCCAACTCCTGATCCTCCCTCCCAGGAAAGATTTCTTCCTCAGTTGACATTTGTCTCCTGATAAATGGGCTTGTGAACTGGAGATGTAACTGGAGATGGAACTCCTGCGTTCCAAAGCTGTACCTTTTGGGCCCAGTGCAAGCTTTTGTATGTACTCCTCTCCTAGACATTGTTTTTCCTTGAATTCCCTTAACTTCTCTATTCCAGTTGCAGCAGAAATACTGCTTACATCTTTACTTTATTATGTATAGAATCAAATCTGACTGTACCTACTCTAGAAACCCATTTCTTTTTACTTTGGTGTTTCTCAATACCCTTTTAAAATCACTAGTTGAGATTTTAGCACTTCAGCGTGCTTCGTAATTTGATCCATTTCTCCTTGACTTTGAATAAACCTATGTATGCTGAGTTTGAATGTCCTCCTTACTCTCTCTTACTATTTACTACTGTTCATGTTTTAACTGCTAGTTCAAACCCTTTGTATAAGTGGATTGCCTTACTGGTATTTTTCTTATAAAATGCAAAAAAATAGTTTTCTGTTGCTCATTTTCTTATCTGCTGATTGAAGTCCTTTGTTTACCTATTAGCAATTCTGATAATAGAGGCATTGTGTTGTTTCCTCCAGCAATTGAATTTTTGATAAATCCATTTAATTTTTCTTCAGTTCAAGGCGATGGCACAGCTTTTCTATACTAGCGATTCCCATTTCTCTTTACCTTTATTGATGAACTCCAGATGTGCTGGAATGCATACTCTGGGATCTGGGTCCCATCCCCCTAATGCCCCAATCCACAGTATTACCGAGATTTAGTCATAAACAGGTCCCTCAGAACTTGGCTGAGATAGAGGGGGGGAAGACACAAAGATTGTGGCATAAATATAGTCAAAATCCTTTATATAGGAGGGGGGCAATTTCGAAGTGAATTTTTCATGATCTTGGAAATGAATGTGAACACCTGAGCCACAGTAGGCAGAAGAGTGGCAGAGACTATGTGTTCATAAAAACCTATTTTTCCCCTCCTGGGCTCATAATTAGACCTCATGTCCTAGCCTCCTCTCCAGCTACTGAAGTCTGACCCTTGGGAGATGAGTGAAAGTGGTGTGTACCGTATCCGGGCCTGGCTCATAAAAGTTTTCAGTACGGTCCTCCATGTATGCTTGTCTGTCTTTGCTTGTCTGCCAGTCAAAGGCAGGATTCAGCTGAGTGTTCCAAGGCCTTAGGGGCCCGCATCGCACAATGGGAGGAGTCTGGGCTTCTGAGAAAGTGTGGAGCAGAGCAGCCACCCTTCCCCTCCATCCTTTTCACTTTGTGTGAGTGAAACATAAAGTTCTATTTTACTAAGCTGCGGGGATGTTGAAATTATGTGTTTCAGCAGGTAGCCTACCCTGAATAATATAATAAAGATTGATATAAGAAGGTTTTTCCCTCTGTGTCAAGGATGGATTTATTTAGCATCGGAGGAAATTTTCTGACTCAAAACTCAAGTATCCGTGTCTTGAAATTACAACCCCTCTAAGATAAAGCATGATTCCACAACTCTTTTTATCATCTCTTATTTCCTTATCTATTAAAAGTGATAACTCACAATAATTTGGGGGGAGGAGTAGAAATAGTGCCTTTACCTTTTCCCTAGTTTACTATGTATGATCTCTCTCTCTCTCTCTTTCCCTCTCTCTCCCTCTTCACTATATTGATGCTGCACACGTAGTACTGACCCAAACAGGACACAGAAATATAAAATTAAATATTATACAATGTTGAGAGCTCAGAAACTAAAAGTACAACAGAAAATCTTCAAGCAAATATTTCTAACAAACTAATGGTTAAACTTGAAGTTCAAAGTTTGCCTTTATTTCCTGAAAATATTCAAAGCAGGCACTATCAAATTAGTGGGGTAGGGGGGTACAATGATGCCAACACGGCACCATGAAGGATGACCAAATATTGCGATACAAAAAGGGGGTGTTCCCTGTAGAGCTCTGATTCAGAAGATCCACTTTGGATCCAGGCCAGCATTGACCATGGCCTAGCTCCAAAGGTTTAGAGTCATATAAAAACCCAATAAAACTTATTTTTATTTTGGTACTTTACATCTCCACATTTTGTCTTTAGTTTAATGGATATTCTCACCTGTTCCACCAAAACACATCAAATGTAAATTATTTGTCTGTTAAGATGCTACAGAGTGTTACTAGACACTCAAGTTTTTATAGCTACCTGTTGCCAAATTATGAAGACAGCAGTATATGAACAGATAACAACACTGTGTGAAGGAATATTTCGTTATTTCCTGCGGCTGTTTTCTCAAGCCCCAGTACGGAGCCTAAGTTGTAGTGAAGTAGACCACAGAGTGCAGAACTCTGTGGACCCCTTGGGCTGAGACTGGGCAGTCTTGAGTCTTCTCCTTTCCAATAGGCTTTGCTCTCTTTCCAATATTTATCTCCTTTTTTAAATTTTCGTTGATTTTTTTAAAATATTTTATTTTTTATTTACTTATTTTTAGAGAGAAGGAAAGGGAAGGAGAAAGGGTGGGAGAGAAACATCAATGTGTGGTTGCCTCTCATGTGTCCCCTACTGGGAACCTGGCCTGCAACCCAGGCATGTGCCCTGACTGGGAATCGAATCAGCGACCCTTTGCTTCACAGGCCCATGCTTAATCCACTGAGCTACACCAGCCAGGGCCCAATATTTATCTTAATGGGACTGAGGAGGTGGATGCAGGAGAAACCTATTTTCTTGTGCACCATGACTTAATGTGACCTCCATATGCCTAAAGAGCTGGAATAGAACCTGCCATGGCTCAGACCAGAGGTTAAATGCTTTCCCCGCTTAACCCCAAAGCTCCACCCTCTGACACTGAACTCTAGTCAAAGAGAACTTAATGCCCTCTCAACGGAACTGCACTTTCCTAGGAATGGAATGAAGGAAAAGCAATAGATTCAGTTTAATTTATTTTTTTAGTCAATAGATGTACTTCATAGTTGTAGGAATCTCTTATCAAGGGAAGTAGTCAAGTTTTTGAGGAGAGGCAAATTGCTCGCATAGTCAAAAATGACTTGAATGTTGGTAGCTTATTATGTTTATTAAATTCTCCAAGTGAAAAATGATTCTAAACAATACTTTAATGTCACTTGATAAAATCAGGATAGAAATTTGAAGAGGAACACGGATAAAACACAACACTAGGAACCACAAAATCTGGGCTGCCAACTTTTCTTATTTTATTTTGTTTGGGTATTTTTAATCATTAACATAATCTTTGTGATGTTGAATAGTTCTATAGCTATGTTTTTATGGATTTAATATAAAAATAATGGAAAATTCTCCCTCCAGTTGATAGATACTGTGGGCACTGTTTTCCACATACTGATGCCATCATGCATTGCTTTAATTATGACTTCTTTCTAGACCACGTTGAATATCATCAACAATCACAGATAAGGAAGGGTGCCATTTTTTTGAACACGTGGTATTAACAAAATGTAAGATAAAGGTCTAGATGTCACAGGAATCTATGAATTACACCTGTAGGTTTATAAGTTATTTATAGCTATGTTGGCCCAAGTTTATTTAGTTTCTTGCTAGGAACAAATTAGGCGCTGATGGAGTAATAAAGTGGAAAATAATCAATTTTATTGAGTCATTTAAAAATTATAGTAACATAAATAATGGTAAAAATAAAAATGTAATGTGAAGATAAAACAATGATAGATAAAGGCTATTTAGATGATAATCAATAGAAACGAAATCTGCCTGGTTCAATGCCTGTATTGGCCATAGGGATAGCTTAAAGAATGAAAACAAAGTTGAAAAGTGAAGATGTAAGAAGGAAGAGAACCAGAGACGCTGGGGGGCCCCCAGCCGCACAAGATCGTACTCTAGAACACTGCCCGCTCTGTGACTCACCTCCGAAGGCACCCGGTGTGGTAGCTATCTGTCCCTACACAACAAATACCCGCAAAGTTAGAGGCTTAAAACAAGAACATTTATTTCTCAATATTCTTGGGTCAGAAATCTCGACATGACTTAAGTCTCCTGCTTCAGGAATATTTGGTCACCTCAATGTTCAACTGAAGAAAAATCTGCTCCAAAGCTCACTCCTGTGATTGTTAGCAGCACTCAGCGCCTTGTGCCTTGCCAGACAGAAGTATTTTGTTCCTGCAGACTGCTGGCCAGAGGCGACCCTTGGTTCCTCATCACATGGACCTCCTCTCTAGCGTGATAGCTTGCTTCTTCAACCTATATAAGCGAAAAGGCAATAGTACCTGCAAGACAGAAGTCACAGATTTCTTGAAACCTAATCACAGAAGTGACGTCTCATCACCTGATGATGCTTGTCCCATTTTGTTCATTAGGGGCAGTCACTAGATCCAGCCCACACTCGAGGGCGGAGATCGCAGGATAACGTGAATACCAGGGGGAGGGATGTTTGAGAGCCATGGCAGAAGCTGCTTACCACACAGTCGCTGTTTTACATCATTCTGACGTTCAGATTCTTGGGTAAAAAAAAAAATTAGGGATGCTCCAGTCACCTGTTTACCACTTGCTCCAGGGGATAAAGAGCGATAAGAGCACATAGAAACAATACTGCCAGTCAGTGCCAAAACTTGCATATCAGGGCCTATGTCTGGAAAAGAAGAAACTAGCAAAGCCAGGCAGGAGATGAGCCCACTCCATGTGTTTAAAACGACATATGATCGAAGTTAAAGTAATCTAAGGGTCTGTGGTCAAGCAGCATACTTACTAATATTTTCATGTAATTTAACTTCTTGCTTGTGCCTTCATATGTTTCCTGGACTGGTCATTCTTAATAGGATTGCTTCCCCCATTTTATTCTTTGGGAATTAAAATCTTCACACTAGTTAATCCTGACAGAAAGAAAAGTATGGTAGTCCCCTCCCCTCATACCAGCTATTTCTGTTGCCATGGTTTCAGTGCTCTGTGATCAACTGAGGTCTGAAAATATTACATGGAAAATCCCAGAAATAAGCAATTCATAATTTTTAAATCATATGCCCTTCTGAGTAGCATGATGAAGTCTTGCAGCGTCCAGTTCTGTTGTTCCATCCCTCCCAAGACTTGCATGGTCCCTTTGTCCGGCCCATCTATTCTTATGTTAGTCACTCAGTAGCCTTCTTGGTTATCAGATCGACTATCACAGTATTGCAGTGCTTGTTCAAGATAACTTTATTTTACTTAATCTCCCCAAAACACAGGGTAGTGATGCTGGCAATTCAGGTATGTCAAAGAGAAGCCATAATGAACATAATGTATGTTCAGTTCTATTGAAGTTTCAGGCCTCCACTGAGGGTCTTGGAACATGTTCCCTGTAGCTAAGGGGGGACTACCATAGTAGGACAAGCTATTATCTCACTGAGGTCAAAATAGATAACAGAGAATGTGTCAGAAGAGAGTCCATCCTATTGTAAAATGATGCATCACAATTTTCTTTGGTAAATTTGGTAAAATTTTTTGACATTTATTTATACTACATATAAAGAGGTTTATTATAAGACATTGGCTTATGCTATTATGGAGGTGGGCAAATCCCAAAGGCTGCCAGGATCTGAGTGTGTAAGCTGAAGTCCTAGGGTGTGACTAATTCCCATTCAAGTCCAAAGGCCAGAGAACTAGAGAGCCAGTGGCGTAGTTCCCGTCTAAAGACTGACAGACTCAGGCTCCAAAATAGCCATTTTTGAATTTGAGTTTGAAGGCAGGAAACAAGCTGATATCCCAGCTTGAAGAAAGTGAGGCAAGAATTCCCTTACCCAGAGGAAGGCCAGACTTTTTGTTCTGTTCAGGGCTTCAGCTGGTTGGATGAGCTCTATCCACATTAGAAAGAGTTATGTGCTTTATTTAATTTTCCAATTTAAATGTGACTCTCTTCCAAAACACACACACTAAAGCACCCAGAGTAATGTTTGATTAAATATGTGGGCGCTCTTTGGCTCAGTCAACTTGACACATAAAATTCCCCATCACAGCCATAGTACATAACTTAATCCTTTCTTGTATACTTTAGATATAAGCTTGCCTCTGTCTTCAGCAGAATTGGCATTTTACAAATGTTACAATAAAATATAAATGTGTGTATTAAATATTGCATATAAAATATTCTTTGTATCATGTTAGCTAAATCTTTTTAAATCATTTTTTAATTGTTATTCTCTTACAGATGTCCCAGTTTTGCCGCCTTTGTCCTCCTCCACACATCCCACCCCCCACTTCCACAATCAGTTCCCACAGTTGTCCATGTCTGTGGGTCATTCATACATGTTCTTTGTCTAGCCCCCTTCCCTTCTTTCCACCATTGTTCCCCTCTCCCCTCCACTCTGGTCACTTTCAGTCTGTTCCATGTTTCCATGACCGTGGTTCTATTTTGTACATTAGTTTATTGTTCATGAGATTCCTCTCATAGGTCAGAGCATATGGTGTTTGTCTTTCACCAACTGGCTAATTTCACTTTGCATAATATTTGCCAGTTCCCTCAATGCTGTTGCAAAAGGTAGAAGTTCCTTCTTTCTTTCTGCTGCATAGCATTCCATTGTGTAAATGTACCACAGTTTTTTGATCCACTCATTTATTGGTGGTCACTCATGTTGTTTCTAGCATTTGGTTATTGTAAATAACACTGCTATGAACATTGGGGTGCATAGGTTCTTTTGAATTGGTGACTTGGGATTCTTAGGGTATATTCCCAACAGTGGAATTGCTGGGTGAAGAGGAAGTTCCATTTTTAGTTTTTTATTCCATACTGTTTCCCACAGTGGCTGCACCAGTCTGCATTCTCACCAACAGTGCACTAGGGTTTCTTCTCTCCGCATCCTCACCAGCACTTGTTGCTTCTTGATGTATTAATAATGATGGCCATTTTAGCAGGTGAAGTGATATCTCAATGTGGCTTTAATTTATATCCACATGGGTGGATAAAAATCAGTTTAATTGATGACTAGTGATATTGAGCATTTTTTCAAATGTCTGTGTGCCATTGGTATATACTCCTTGGAGAAGTGTCTATTCAGATCCTTTGCCCATTGAAATTGATACTTGCAATAAACATTTTCTCACCATAGAATGTTGTAAAGATTTTTGGCTAGTTTTATAACACAAACAGATTTCAAGGCATGGACTCTTTTGATAATTGATATGTCTTAAATATGGTAGAGATGCTCTACTAGACTGAATAGTCAGCTGTGGTTGGAGATGCTGTATCCCTGTATCACTTAGCTTAAGCAACACGAAGAGCTGAACATCTGACACCAAACACTGAAATTAAAACCAAGGCACTTCACCCTGTACCCGCAGTTTTCAGCTGGTGTGCTGCAGAACTTTAAAACATGTGATACCTATTTAGTCAGGGTCACTGACCTCTTTTCCCTTATATTGTCAAATAAAAAGTGACAGTAGCCAACAAAACAATAACTGTCTGGTGTGAGTGAATCAAAATTATACCTATTTGGTAGATCAGCAAAACATGTATTTTTGGCGTGCCACAGAATTTTAGTGATTAGCTTATGTCAGTCATGAGATGAAGAAGTTTGGAAATCACTGCCCTATACCTGTGACTTTTACTTGATTAGATCTGCCTTTTATCCTCGCATTTTATTACTATGCATTAAAAAGTATTTTAATTAGTGGAGTTGGTACGGGCTAATTTATTCCTTTTAAATATTCTGAATGTAGAATCACTGAGGTAAATCAGGCCCATACTAAATATAAAATCAAAGATTACACAGGTTTCTAAAATGTCAAGGCACAGATAAATGGGGCTTATCAGAGATACAGGACAACATTTTTTTCTCTTTCCCTTATTACCTGTTTAAAATATCTTTACGAGGTCAGTTCTGCCTTTGTCCCTAGATTAAATCCTGGGTTGATACCATAGTTTTTGTTTTTTCTTAATCTCTCAGTTAGCAAAGAAACATCAGTCACTTTAGTCCTTCGTTTGGGGTCTCAGGTCAATAATGACATATCTGATTCCAGAAAATAATCAATACTCTTTTTTTGTATTTCTTTTTTTCCTGCTATTTTATTTTATTTTATTTTAATTGTTATTCAAGTACAGTTTTTTTTCTTTTACTCCCGTCCCAGTCCACCCCCTCAGTGCTCCCCACCTCCCTCCCCTTTCCACGCCCCTTAGTTTTTGTTAATGTGTCTTTTATACTTGTTCCTAAAAGGGAAGGGATTTTAGAAGTAATCAAGACTTTGAATCTCTAGACTTTTAACTTATATCACACAAACACAAATAATTTTAGATGCATGAGATCTAATTGCTAAGAAAACAAAGCCAGTGTGGTGAGACAGCTGGCTGAACACCGCACATTCCGCTCCCACTTCACGGTCTAGAACTGCAGCTAAATTGGAGCAGCCAGCCAGGGGTCACACATCTCTGCCTCCCTGGCCCCCAGATAGTGCATGCGAATGAGATGGGAACAGTGAAAGGGGCACCGCACTTACATCTCTGCTTCCACGACCAGCCCACACAAACCTACCAAGCTATTCCTCATTCTCTTTCTCTCTCGAGTGATGGGTATTTGGATGTTCATTGTGCTATTTTAAAGCTTTTTATTTGTTCTCACCTTTCCACCTGGGCCTCATGTGGGAAGGCTGTCTTCAGTGGGAAAACAGCTATGTTCAATTCCTTTTAACATCTCCGTAACTTATCTGTTATCCCTTCTCTCCCACACTGGTAACCACAGTGTTTGACCTGTCCAAGGTTCATGTGGAGAGGAGAATAAACAAGAAAAATGCAAGAGAACAGAATATTTCTTTCTTGACTAGTAGTATTCTAAGCTGTTTCAAATTCTCTGTACGATAAAAGAATAGGACTAATTTTTCTTTTTTGACATGAGATTTGTGGTCTTTGGTGAGCACTCCAATATCTGGGGAGCTCTTGTGTTTAGTTTCCTTCCAGAAGAACAGTCTTATCTCTCCTCCAGTTGGTTGTTTTGGGTTGTTTCTAATACAGTGTCTGGTTTGCTGAAACCTGATCCTTTGATCTATTGTCAGCAGAGTATACTTACCTCCTAATTGAATCCTTCCTCTCTGAAGCTATGAGTTAGCCTCTTGTATTTTAAATTTCTCAAGCGGGAATCTTAGAGAGTCCACTGCGTCCTCTAAATTGCTGCGGTCATGTATACATCCCTCTCGGTGCCTACTTACAGGTACCATCATGATGCTTCAGTTGAGGTGTGAGCACCTTCACTTCTTGTCATAGGAGAAGGGACTCACAGCACACACTGGGAAATTATCTTCATTAACTATTTTTTCAAGATATAGCTTATCTTTGCTTCTCAAATTCTTTTTCTTTTTAAAGCTTTGGCATATGTTAGGAAAAAAAGGATATATTCAGCTTGTGTTGGGTAAAATGGTGCCTGCTGAGAGTGGGAACCAAAGCTATAAACTGATGGAAAATATAGTCAAGTGGTTATCCAGGTAGTTTTTAATTTTTATTGTATTTTTCCATTAATGTTTAACCTCCTTGTATTCACACTGGAAATCACCACACTGTTGTCCATGTTCAAGAGGTCACTGCCTGGGGCTCTGAGGTGGAGTATCTTCTCAGATGAAAACAGCGACTTCACTTCTTTTTTTTTCACAGTATTTTTTAATTGTATTGTTTTCCATTACTATTCATCACCCTAGACTGCCCTCCCAATAGTCACCACACCATTGTCCACCTCTGTGAGTCCTTTTTCCTTTTTATTTGATCCCTTCATCCCCTAAACCGTAACCCTACCCCCATAGCTGCCTTCCTGCTCCCTCTCTATGAGTCTGTCTCTATTCTGCTTGTTTGTTCATTTTGTTCATTACTTTCCACATGTGAGTGAAATCATATGATATTTGTCTTTCTCTGACTGGCTTATTTCACTTTCATAATGTTCTCTAGGTCCATCCATGCTTTTGCAAAGGGTCAAATTTTCTTCTTTATACAGCTGAGTAGTATTCCGTTGCATCAATGTCCCATTGTTGTTTCATCCACTCCTCTATTGATGGACACTTGGGATGCTTCCATATCTTGGTGTTTGTAAATAACACTGCCACGAATATAGGGGTGCTCCTGTTCTTTCAAGTTAGTATTTTGGGTTTCTTCAGAAATATTTCCCAAAGTGGGATTGCTGGGTCAAAAGGCAGATCCATTTTTAATTTTTTGAGTTATCTCCATGCTGCTTTCCACAGTGGCTGCAGCAATCTGCATTCCCACCAACAGAACAAAAAGATTCCCTATTCTCCACATCTCTGCCAGCACTTGTTGATTGTTGATTTATTGATGATAGCCATTCTGACTGGTGTGAGGTGATATCTCATCGTGGTTTTAATTTGCATTTTTCTGGTGATTAGTGACATTGAGCATCTTTTCATATGTCTATTGGCCATCTATATGTCCTCTTTGGAGAAGTATCTATTCACGTAGTCTGCCCTGAATTTTTAAATACGATGTTTTTTTTTTTTTTTTTTGGCGGGGAGATGGGTGGAGTTGGTGCTTAGTTTTATACATTCTTTATAAATTTCGGCTATTAACAGTGTTTCGGATGTATGGTGAATATGTGCTCCCATTCTGTGGGTTGTCTCTTTATTTTGTTGTGGCTTTCTTTGCTCTGCAAAAACGTTTTAATTAGATGTAGTCCCATTTGTTTATTTTTTCTTTTGTTTCCCTTGCCTGAGGCAATATAGCAGATAAAATGTTGCTTAAGCAATGTCTGAGATTTTACTGCCTATGTTTTCTTCTAGGATTTTTATGGTTTCGAGGCTAACATTTAAGTCTGTGATCCATTTGAATTTCTTCTTGTGTGTGGTATAAGAAGGTGGTCTAATTTCTTTTTTCTGCCTGTATCTGTCCAGTTGTCCTAACACCATTTATTGAGTAAACTATCTTTAGCCCATTGTACGTGCTTGCTTCCTCTGTTGAATATTAATTGACTGTAAAGGTATAGGTTTATTTCTGAGCTTTCTATTCTGTTCTGTTGATCTATGTGTCCATTTTTATGCCAGTACTATGCCGTTCTGATTACCTAGAGTATAGTTTGATGCTAGGTTGCATGATCCTCCAATTTTGTTCTTTCTCAGGATTGCTGTTGCCATGTGAGCCTTTTGGTTCCATGAAAACTTTTGGAATATTTGTTCTGGTTCCATGTGGTACAACATTGGAATCTGTTAGGAATGTGTTGAATCTATAGATTGCTTCAGGTAGCATGGACATTTTAATAATGTTAATTCTTTCTATCCTTGAATATGTTATGTGCTTCCATTTATTTGTTTTTTCTTCAATTTATTTCTTCTGTGTCTTATAATTTTCCAAGTACAAGTCTTTTATATTACTGGTTAGGCCTATTTTTAGGTATTCTATTCTTTTCAAAGCAGTTGTGAATGAGATTGTTTTCTTAATTTCCCTTTGTGTTAGTTCATTATTGGTATATAAAAATGCAACTGACTTCTGGATACTGATTTTATATCCTGCTACTTTGCTGAATTCACTTATCAGTTCTAGTAGTTTCTTGGTGGAATCTTTGGGGTTCTCTGTACCATATCATGTCACCTGTAAATAAAGATAGTTTTATTTCTTCCTTTCCTATTTGGATGTCTTTTACTTCCTCTTCTTGTCTGACTGCTGTGGCTAGGACTGGCAATATTTTGTTGCATAACAGAGGTGAAAGTGGACATTCCTATCTGGTACCCAATCTTAAAGGGAGCACTTGTAGTTTTTTCCCACTGAGTATGATGCTGGAAGTGGGTTTGTCATATATGGCCTTTATTATGTTTAGGTATGTTCCCTTTATGCCCACTTTGCTGAGCGTTTTGATCACAAAGGGGGGCTGGCTTCTATCAAATGCTTTTTCTGCATCTATGGATATGATCATATGGTTTTATTCTTCTTTTTGTTTATGTGGTGAATCACATTTATTGATTTGTGAATGTCGTACCAACCTTGCATTCCCAGAATAAATCCCACCTGACCATGGTGTGTGATCTTTTTGGTGTATTGCTGTGTTTGGTATGCTTATCCATGTATTTTTTAAAATTTCTCCATAAAGTAAAAATAATTTGCAGATGGATAAAATGTGCAAAATTATGTAACACTTTTAGAAAAAACAGAATAATGTCTTCACAACACAAGAGTAGGAATGTCTTAAATGATTCAAAAAGGACAAACATAACTACATTGAAACACATTTTTTAATAAACCTATATATAGCAACCTATACCAGTGGGAGAAAGTATTTTCAATGCATTTAACCAATGGAGGATTAAATGGAAATGCACACATAAATACATATATATATATTATAAATCATTAAGAATTATAGAATAAAACACTGTTTAAAAAGAAGAAAGCAATACCAAATCTAAGTAGAATGTGGGGAAATGGAGTTCTCATACATTATTAGTGAGAATAGTAGTTGAAACTATCTCTTTGGTAAATGAAGTTGAAGATACACATATTCTGTGACTTATAAGTTCCCTATTAAGGTATATACTTGGGCTCTTTACAGTCTTGTTTATTGCAGCTAAAAATAGGACTCATCTTAATTATTTATTAATGGGGGTATTAATAAATTATTGAGCTCACATAATGGAGTCCCATACATAGTGGAAGTGAGTGAACTGAGTATAATTTAATCAACAAGGGTAATTTTCAAAACATAAAAAAATGTTTAGTGAAGGGAAAAAAACCCTCAAGATGTTTGCTCTGATGCACGACAGTTGTCCTGGAGCATCTCTGCCACTCCGTCCATATTCTCTCCCTCAAAGAGCCCTAGTTAGGTATGCTTCAAAGTCTGTGTTCTGGGTTCAACCACACAAACAGTTCATTTGGGTACAGAGGTCCTGAAAGTATTTGAATCTCTGACAGTCTCTGTCTTTTAACATAATAACTTGACTTGAATTTGTTCACTGAAGGTATCTGTCCAGTGAGCTTTCTAGGCCCATCAAAGCTTTGTGTCTTATCAACTTGCCTCTGCCAAATTATCTCTACCCTCTCTTTAGGAGTACTATCGTGTCTCCAGCACTGATTTCGGAGATGTTGTCTGCTTTTCCACCTTTTTTTCTTACTAAACATATTGGTTTTTATCAGCAAGCCTCTTGTGGCTTCGTTAGTTCCTTAATGAGTTTGAGCAGTAGCTATCTCCCAAAATTTTTCCTATAATTATTTTAAGCCTCTTTGGGAATTATTTTGAATTCTTTGCCCTGAAGTTTGAAAAACAGAATAAACAAGAGACATCATTTCTGCTGATGGAAAAATTTCAACAGCTCCTCATAGTTCCCACAATGGATTATCCCTGTCTGTAAGGGAAGTAACGTTTGGTCATTTTTCCCCGACATCCGTCAAACATGCCAACTCTCAGCTGGTAAACTAGTCTGCCATCAGAAGAGAAGAAACAGAAGTTATTTTACATTTTAAAATTATTCAGAAGACATGCTCGGAAAAATGCATAATAAGCTGTTTCTGAAGAACTTAAATATGCCTTCCTAGTCACCAGAAATTTGTTCAGACTTTTGCTTTTCTGAATGTATTCACCAAAGAGTAGAAGTGTCTTGATTTCTAAAAATCCATTTTGCATTTTGAGAAATTTCCTCTTGGATGGCCTGATTTGAACTAAAAACTTTTTAAAGCCCTTTAGAGCAGTCAGACAAGGGGAAGGGAGACATCACAAACTCATCTGGTAAACTTAAGGAGATCAGACAATCAGTCTGACTGGAAACAACTTCTCTTTTCACTTTTCTCTTTAGTTAGAGCAGTGGTGTACCCCAGGGATTTTTAAACCATGCGCTGCCTGACTATTTAGTCAGGGGCACTGACCTCTTTTTCTTAGGATTATCAAATGAAAAAATGACAGTGTCCAAGACAATAATAGCCATCTGATGTGAATGAATCAAAATCATACCTCTTTTTTGTTAGATTGACAAAAAATATATTTTTAGTATGGTGAAGAATTTTGGTAATTAGTTTCTGTGTGCCCTGAAATGAAAAAATTGGAAATCACTGAGTTAGAATTGCCTTCCCTCTTAATTTTTAAATATTTTTTCTCCCAAATAAAAGTGTCTCCATTTTCAGAAAAACTGAAAACTCCCACCAGAGATTCAAGTATTTGGGCAGCTTAACTGCTAAACATCCAAAATATGGGGAGCATCTAGGCAATCCTCTGCAGGTACCTCCTATTACTTCCAAATCCACCTGTACCCCATGCATACATTTCTGTGAAAAATTGTTTACTTCTCTATTGTTTGTTTTTTTCAGTGAATCTCTTTGATAGATGACTGACAGTGTAAATATTCATGTATTCTTTTTGAGAAATTGTTACACCACAATGATTGTGCTGGTTTTTCAACAGGAACCTGGGCAAACAAACTGTAGTGTGGTACATAAGATGATTACTGCCTATGTTACCCAAACAGCCATAGCTGTTAATCATTAGAGCAGACAGTCTAACCTGAATCTTTTAGGACACAGAGCTTGCAGTGATGTTAGAATTTAAAAAATATTTGAGGAATATGTTTTTCCTTATTTACAATCTACCTTGGTTATTTAATATTAGCCAATCAATAATGAACAAAGAACAAATTGTCCTTTACTGATAATTGCAGTGGATTAGTTGGCAGCATGGTAAAGCATGAGAGTAATTATTTACCTACATATATTCTGACTTGTTCTCTGAGTAATGTACTGTATTTGTAGATGAGAATGCTTAGAAACACGCCAACAGGAGGGCTGACACCAGGTATTGGGCAAGCACACTAATCTATGCCTTGCTAATAACAGAAGTGCCCTCTCCCAATCTACAGCTTCATTATCTTTTATTTCATCCCACAGTTAACAGAGTCATCTATCTAGTTTGTTCCTTACTTTAAAAAGCTTCAGTGAGTCCTCACAAACTTCTGCATTAAATCTGTCTCCTAGACCGACATATAAAGTAGTTCGCATTGGTCAGTTTAAGTGGTGTTCCACAATAGAAACAAACTGCCCCCAATCTCAATGATTTACATAACAGAAACCTATTTCTTGCTCATGTTACATGTCATTAGCAGGTTGATTGCAGCTCTGCTCCAAATTATTTTTAATCTGGGAACTAGACTCAAGGTGCAAACTTGATTTGGGCATGCAACGAGGAGAAAATATACTCATATATAGTAGACCGTGACTTGTCTCTTGTCTCTCATTTCATTGGTTAAAGGAAGTGATACCGACAAAGAAAAGATCAGTGGTGTATGGAATATAATCCTCCTGCAGGGAGGGATGCTGAAGGGAGAAGCAAAAATCTAATTAGTCACGTCCTTCAGGAGCTTATTTTTATTGTAATTGCAGCTAAAAGGACTCCCCCATCATGTTTTACAACTTGCTGTTTCGTAATGTGTCATGTTTGCTCGTGGATCTGAAAATTTAAATCTGCCTGAATTCCTTGTTCTAATTTTCCTCCTAGCAATTGCCTACTCATTCTTTAGGAACTAGAAGATCTATTAAGGCTCCTTTAGCTTCAAGAATCTGTGTGGCATATTTTAGTGGGAACTTTCTGATAGGTGCATAACCCTCGCTCATTACTTTCACAATAGTCACAGCTGTGTGTGACTTCCTGATGCTCATGCAATCAGTCTCACAGCCTCCGGAGTTGAAGGCTCCTACTTTGGAAAAAATGCCATACTTGATTCTTTTTTTTTTAAATAAAGTTGTGTGGGCCAAATAAACAGAAAACGGGCAGAGAGATGGCTGGCTTTGCTTACATTCAAAGGCAGACATATTTATTTCTTGAGTTCCCTAATGTGACTCTGAGTCATCAAATCCACCATTACACCTCTTTAAGCAGAAGATTTCCTTGCTGGCCTTGTAGGCTTAAAATCGAAATACTACTATGTAATTAATATGTTATTTGGTCTACGAATATAACACATTATTTGGTACATTACTCTTTTCCTTACATGTAATAACCTCCAAATGGTAATTCTGTCTTCTTTAATGTGACAGCTGTCCCTGATGTCCAGTCTTTGGTTCAGCGGTCTTGTTCCTCCATTGACGTAGGTTCGTTGTCCCCAGACCATCCTTCATCCCATGGCAGAGAGGCCCTTGTGATTGTAGCAAAGGCCACTGTTACAGAGGAATACATGAGATGGAAATGTTAACATTCTAAGATTGGAGCACTCTTGCTCTTCTCTCTTCTGGGAGTTTCCCAGGCTCCCCATATCTGGGGTGTTTAGTGAGTTCTAGAACTTTATAGACCTGAGTCTGCCTGAGGTTTAGGAGACTCTCGTGGTCTTCTGTATTGTATCTAAGGAGAAATGAGAACTCGCAGAACTGCCAGCTGCTAGTAAAAACCAGTTGGTTTGTTGAGTACGTGATGAATGTGTTAAAGAATGCCATTTGAGAGCTGAAAGGAACTCTAGAAATGATTCAGTCTAGAGGATCCTAAACATAGCTACACACCAGAATTCCCCGGACTGATGTAAAAAATCACTGATGCTGAATCAAACCCGCAGAGACACTGACATTGTGGATGAAGAGTGGGG
>PVKM010015619.1:0-27648 GCA_004027735.1 Carollia perspicillata
GAGAGGCAACCACACATTGATGTTTATCTCCCTTTTTTTCTCCTTCCCCTCTCTCTAAAAATAAATAAGTAAAATCTTAAAAAAAAAAAAAAAAAGAAAAGACTATCAGTTTGATGGACTGAGGGATAAAAGTTCTGATAACCATTAGAAGAGAATTCTAAATCACCGCACACAATGTCAATGAATGCTAAATCACTCTGTGAACCAGTGAGTTTAAATTAGCATTTCCTCAGGCCAAGAGTTGCTGTGAAAGTATGGGCAAACAGTTATCCAAGAAACCAAAGATAGACAATGTAATACATTTTTTTCTGAACCAAAAAGAGAAAATTTCAGTAGTCAGAGAAGAGTTAAGAAAACTAAATGAGCTTAGAAGTGATTTGACAGAGCACACAAAGGAAATGGCGAATTCTAAAATAAGAAATGAAATTCACTTTAGAAGAAACAAAATGTGAGAAAATATTCTGCCGTAAGAAGAGGCAATGATATTGAGAACATGAAGTAATCTGTAATTTTTTAAAATGATGGATATAGAAACAAAGGAGATCGCTATATGAAATTCTGGTATTATTGAAGATAGGACCAGAACAATTAAAACAGACAATACAAAACCACAAAGATATAATAGAAGATTGTCCTGAAATTAAGGAAGAATTTTATCTACAGATTTAAATTGCACAGGGCCAATATTCTCAAAGAGGCTAAAATAATGTCCTCATGGAAGAACTGATATAGAACAATTGTTATATAGAGAAATAGACAAAAAGATATCAAACTAAAAGCCAGAACAATACTCAGAAACATGATACATTCTCTTTAAAGTAAAAAAATAAGACAAGCAGCGCATTATTTCCACTGATAGTTAACGTTCATCTGTAAGTACTAATCAGTGTAGTTGAAAGGAGAAATAAATGAACATTGGAAAGCAGATGGCAAAATCAAGACTCCCCCCCAAATTTTATAGAAAACTCAAGATAATCAATTGAAAATATAAGTAGTAAAATAGCTTAATGGAATAGATGGATAGAAAGATAATATCCCAAGATAAATATATTCCCTAGATACAAATAGCAATTAGTTTGACATTGATGGAAACAAAGGATTAAAATATCCCATTTATAATAGCAAAAAAAAGAAAATTTGAAATAAACCTAAGTGTAAAAGTTCTGCACATAATACCAGACTTCAAGAAGGAAAAAAGTAAAGGGGTGCTTGTTAGAACCTCTAGGAAACACACCAGTCATTCCCACAGTGTTCTTGAGCAGTCACCATGGGAAAAAATGAGTACATAATGACTGTCAGGAAAATTCTGAAAGCTGGAAGTAAAGAGAAAAGACTAATGTCACAAGAAAAGTCAACTCACTGCATTCTGTGAATGATAATAATAACAAGTTTACATTAGTACATAAATAATCAGGCCAAACAGAATAGGGTCTGGAGAAAACAGTAGTAAAAGTTCACTGGGAAGACTATTTGCAAAAGACGTCTAAAAAAAGGCTGTTACCCCAAACATACAAGGAACACTCAAAACTCAACAAAAGAAAACAACTCAATTAAAAAATGAATCAAAGACCTCGATACCTCACCACAAAGTATATACAGATTCCAAATAAGCATATGAAAAGATGCTCCATAGCATATGTCATGAAGGAAAAACAAATTAAAACAGCAATGAGCTGCCATCACATATCTATTAAACCGCCCAGCTCCTTGACACTGACACACCGCGTGTTGGTGTGGTTGTGGATCAGCAGGAACTCCTCCACATTGCTGGTGCGAATTGCTGGGTGGACGCCAGCTTGGCAGTATCTTACAAAAGTACACGTACTCTTACTATAGGATCCAGCAATCACAGCTCTCGGTATTCACCCAAAAGAGCTGAAAACTTATGTCCATACAAAAATCTACACTTGCATATTTATAGCAGCTTTATTCATAATTGCCAAAACTTGGTGGCAACCAAGATGTCCTTCAGTAGGTGAATGGATCAATAAACTGTGAAACCTTCTACTTCCAGATGGCAGAATATTGGTCAGTGGTAAAAGGAAATGAGCTCTCAAGCCATGAAAAGACATGGAGGGAACTATTCCTGAGTGACGGAATTGATCTGAAAAGGCTGCGTACTCTATGATTCCAACTAGGTGACACTCTGGAACAGGCAAACTATGGAGCCCATTAGAAAAATCAGTGTTGCCAAGGTTTAGAAGAGAGAGGTGAATAAGGGAACACAGAGGATTTTTAGGGCAGTGAAAATACTCTGTGTGATATTATAGCATAACATTATACTTTTGCCCAAACCCGTAGAATGCACAACACAAAGAGTGAACTGTGATATAAACTGTGAACTTTGATTGTGAGATGTCTTCATAGGTCCGTCCTTGGTTTAAAAAAAACTATCATTCTAATGAGTGATGTTGATAACGGGGGAGGTTATGCCTGTGTAGGAGCAATAGGTGTATGGAAAGTGTCTGTATCTTTCTCTCTATTTTGTTGGAAACTTAAAGCTGCACTAAATTTTTTTTTTTTTTAAACTAGGTAAAACGTGAAGAACAAAATACTTTTGCAACCCCCAAAATACACTTTGGAGTATTTTTTGACATTTTGTTATCCATTTTAATTTTTAAATTTTAATTTTTATATTTTAATTTAAATGCAGCCTTCCCATTTTAGATAGTAATGAGTATTGTTCAAGTGGCTTTCTGATTTTTGTTCTAAATTCATGCTTTTCTGACAAACCCTTTCAACTTCAAAATTAAATCTGTTAAGCAGAAAATCATTTCTTAAAAAAAGAGAAAATTATATTTCTTTTCAATACAATCTTTTAATGCTTGATTCTTATTTTTTCTTAGAATACTAGTTGTTAACTACTCCATCCTTTTATTTAAGGGTTGCTCTCTAGAATGGAGATATTAAAGTTGAACATGAAACAACTGGCTTTACAACAGCTTGAAAATTCACTGCATCAATAAGAGAGAAATTTAAGTAGGGGAAGTAAGTATTAAATAAATAGGGAAACCTATGCACTCTTGGCTACGCAATGTTGAATAAGTCATTAAACTTTCCGAGACTCAATTTTCTCACCCATAAACCATATGTGTGTAGGGGAATGAGCAGTGATGTTCAAGAGAAGGATGGCATTGAAAAATCTCTCCAAGCCTCCAAGACATGTGATTCCAATGAACCCTGAACAAAAAAAAAGCATAACTAAAACTCTGCATATAAAATCCTATGTCACTTGTGGCAGAAAGTTAATTTCCAGCATGTTCCACAAATCAGTTCATACTGAAACTTCAGATGAACGTATGCGTAGTGCATATAGAATAAGACAGTTTTCGGTAGTCTTGAAGGTAACTGCAAAGTTTTTACTCAACGGATGTGCTGCATGATCCTGAGCGCTTGTTCCCATGTTATGACTTTGTGAATCCGTGAAATTGCAAATCTAATTCTAACCTCACCAAAAAGATGGGAGTAAATGGCCCACTATTTAAAGTAATGCTGACTACTTTTAGGTTATTCAGAATCCATTTATGAAATTACTACTTTTCATGAATAAATAGTAGGCTTTTAGATTAAAGAACTTTCTGTAATACCCAAAGTGTCAATTTGCCTGCCAAGGTACCCATCATCCTGTCTCATGAGCTGGCCTCAGCAGCTTGCTGGCCACATCCAACTGAAGAAATGGAGTCAGTAAGCTCAGTCTTTTGTAGATGGCGTATGGCTAACGAGGACCTTTACTTCTCTCAAAATGTACAGATCACTGGGCACTCTGCCCTGGAGGGCCACTCCCAACCCCTTCCAGATCCTGCTTATGTGCCTGGAGACTGATCTCTGCCATTAATAATTAATAATAATAACATTAGTAGGCTTCCACCCATGGGAGGCAGCAGCCATAGAAATGAAGGCGGAAGGAAAGGAAAGTTGGGGTATTTTTTCCTGTCATCTTGAATCAACGGTGGCCATGTTTCTCTAACAAAAGTCTTCATCCCCTGTCCTGCAACCTTGTCCTATAGCTCTATCTAGGTCATTCCCAGATCCTGGTCAAATCCTTTCCCTTGACCCTTTTATCACCTTGGGGTGATTGTCTTCCCATATTCGCTAGCCCCTGGGTGCTGCCCTGTCCCTTAACAGTTTTTCTTAACACTGCCCACGCTTTTAGTAATCCTTTTATTAAACTCTTCTGATTTAGCCCATATGAGTTTGCAACTTGTTTTCTGCTAACCCTTGTGGATATAACTGATATGCAATAGAATACCATGTTAGAGCCAGAGAACTGCTTTCTTTGTTGTCACTGGTTTATTTATTAGTTAATTAATTAACTTAGTGTTTATCTACTGATTTACTTTTTTTGCTTAGCAAAGTGCAACAGATGAAGATATTCTGGGTGCTGGAATTCAGAGACAAAAAAAAAGTAGAGACCCTAATCTCGAGGCACTATTTTTTGCTGTGGAAAGAAGTCACAAAAAAGCTGTATAAGAAGAGAAGCCTTGTCTTACATCTGTATATGGCGAGGGAGTGCATGCAAGTAACAGCTGAGGTAGTGAGTTCTTCCCAAAGGGAGTTCACATGATATGGAGCAGCTTTATAGAGGAAATGCTGGTGGAGTCAGGGACTAGTAGGAATGCACAACGTACAGGAGGGTGATGGAGAAAAAATATGAGGCTGGCAAGTGCAAAGGCACTGAGATTGATATCAGTAATTGTTCATTGTTCAAGGATATGATATATGCAGATTGTTCACGCATCTAGAGGTCATGTTATAAAGGGATGAGAAACTAGACTAAAAAAAATCCAGGGAAATCTTGGAGGTCAAGCTTCAATGTTTGGTCTTTATATCGTGTGGGTCAGTCTTCTCCACATTTATTAGAAACAGTGTTTTGAGCACATCCCAGTATATATATTATTTATTTAAAAATTATAAAAGTATGCTATATATATTACTACAATTATAATAATTAAAACTAAGTAAGGTAAAGAAATGAAATAATATTTTGTTAATCACATGGGTTTGTGTTATAATGAGCTAAAAGCTTAAGAAAAACTATCCATAAAAAGGTACATTATTGGTGGTAGTGATTTTAGTCCATTATATATATTTTTATAAAATATTTTATTTTATATAAATGAGCTATAATATATATAGTATATTTAAATAAAATGAATTTTATATTGGAGAGTGGAGATTTGTGAATATAATTACCATGTTATATGCATATTATAATCATTTAATCAATAAACAGGTATTAGTTAAGCACTTACTATGTGTTCAGCACTATGCCAGGCACAGAATTAACTTTGTAATTACATAAAACATAACTTTTACATTGAAATATTTTATTTGTTTAGATTTTCTTTATTTATTTTTAGAGAGAGGGGAAAGGAGGGAGAGAAACATCAATGTGTGATTGCCTCTCGTACGCCCCCAACTGGGAACCTGGCCTGCAACCCAGGCATGTGCTCTGACTGGGAATTGAACTGGAAACCCTTTGGTTTGTAGGCCAGCACTCAATCCACTGAGCCACACCAGCCAGGGTACATTGAAATATTTTAAAAGATCACTATATATAAAATAAAGCTGCTATTATTATTCCTATGTTATAGATGGCAAAAAATGGACTATGAGAAATTTTAAGTCCCTTGCCTGGTCACCCAAGAAAGAGCAAAGCACAGGGCAGTACATAAGCCTGGCCCAGAGTCAGCCAGCTGTTGCATCCCTGAGACCCGAGTGCTGCCTCGGGTGTCTAGGAGGAAGAGATGGTTCTTGTGAAGACTTTCTAAGAAGCTAGAGTTCATTCTCAACAAATGGGGACAGAATTCAAATCTAGAGCTAAATCTCATTTTTAAAGAGTCTTCTTGATTTCTTCTGATTTAGGGGAGACAGCCTCTTTGGATCTGATTATGTGATCATCACCCCCACCCTGACTCAGCAGAAATATCAGTCTTCCTTTTTCTTATTTTTCACATATTCCCAGAAAGTTCCCCATTTAGATTACAGAATACAGTAGTGGGGAGAGAAATACAGCATACACTTATTTATACTCAGTAAAAAGGAAGCACATACATTGTTATGCTCCTTCCAAAGGTGTTTCTGTTCATTTCAAAATACGAGACCAGCTGTCAGAACGAATGCCAATAACTCTGTATACACTTCAGCAAACCGGCTTTAGAGGATCCAAGATAGCTGCTCCGGTCAGAATTATAAGCAGGAAAAGCTTGTCTTCCTTTTATTTTCATATCCTCATTTAACACCCCTCACTAACCATGACCTTTTCCTCTTCAAACTTACACTTGAGTTTATGCACGCCTCCCATCCTGATCCCTTTACCTAAAATAAAGTCTGACCCAAGTTCGGTTTTAATTCCTTCTGCTCTTTTCTTCAACGTACTTAATTCCTTTTTTTTTTAAAGTATGTTTTAAGGATTGTTAAAAAAAACTGACTAGCTCATTCATGTTATGTCAAATTCCAGATTTCATTGAAACCTGTATTTTGTTAAATGTTGAAATTTTCTCAGAAGTCATGATATATATGTAGGAAATATACTAACACATCTACTTGTATGTATGCATACATGTTCTATGTAACAGCAATAGGTGAGTGGCTAGATAAGCTACTTCATGAAAGACACACTAAGATGGCTTAGCTCCTATTCACCTCTGATGATGCCTGGCAACATAATCAGCCCCGATAAATGTTTGTTAAAACATTACAGTTTGAGGGAGTCTTTTGGTTTTAGGACTTGAGACTTTTACTGAATAATGAGGAGTCAATTAAGGCCAATGGGAAATTAGAAATGTCTTCAGATTGTGAAGAAAATAATCAAAATATGTCAAAGAATGTCCCCAAGAGAAATGTCACATTCAACTACTAGACTATGGAATATATAGAATATTGAATATAGATATTGTTTTTTTCACAGATATTTTAATATTATAGTTCTTGGATAATACTGAACAATTTATGTTACATAGTTAAATAAAATATATTCTCTGTAGAAATTAGAAAATGTATCATTCTTAATATTGTAAATGTACTCCAATAGTTTCTGAGCATTAGTTTATTTAGTTTTATCTTTGGTGCATTTATAAATAGCTCTATCTTGTCCCTCTTGTTTATACATCTTGAAGCCACTAAACTATATAGTCACAACTGTCAGTTAGTTGGCATTGATGATGGTGGACTAAAGGCTAATATTGTCAATATCCACCTATAAACATGTCCAATTCAGAAATGTCAACGTGACACCAGGGTCACTTCCCACATCCTAAAGATATGAGTGTCTCATCATGCCTAAGATACATTCACCTTTCCAACACCTCTCTCTATCGCCTCTCAGGAGTGTTTTGGTCTAAATGATGATCCTATCATGGGACAGATGAGCAAAGGCAAGCTCTTAGGTAGCATTTAAAACGTGTTTAAGGCAAAGGAAGGGATTTAGGGCCTGGGATTAACCTTAAACTGCATGGTAGATGTCACTGCTAATCCTCCCTCACATAAATTCGAAAGTGCATTCCAATTCTCTTGCTTTTCTTCAGAGCCTTATTAATATCTCCCATTTGATTGTTCTAAGTTTAGCTTTCTTCCTTGAGCTAGTGTGAGAAAAGTTTCCTTGAGAAACTCCCTCGAGCTGGCGCTTCCTCGAGCAGCCTGGCCAGGGACTGGGGCAGTGACCTTGTGTCTGCTAGGCAGGAACAGTGACCTCACCCATTGTTCTCACTTGCTCGCTGCAATTGTGCCAGCTTCATGTGGGTAGTGCTAGGTTTCCCCTTGCCTGGAATATAACAAGGGCTGTAAATGGGAGGAAATATGTTAAAAGGAAAAAACGTCCATGTAGGAGGGGAATCTAATAAGTCATTAATGTATTATTTGTGTAACCTAATCAAGAATATGCTCACTCACTTAGAGTCCTGCATTTCAGAGACATGTATTTTATTTTGTTTCCTTCTTAAAATTGGTGCTTGCATATTGAACTTTATTTTAGGCCTCTCCTCACACTTTCATTTTTTTCTCTAATCCTGTAACTTTTTCCCCCTCTAACTTCTTGTGTCATATTTTTTCTCCAACCTTGTATCATTTTATTATAGAACAGTTACCTAGCTTTCCCCCCAACATTTCTTGGACAGATATCTTCTTCTCTATTTAGTGCAAATGTAGAATCACTGATACTAGATTTTAAAAGGATGCGATCATGGAAAATTTCTTTAGCTAGTGTTTACACAGTGGTAAACACTACCACTCTGAAACGCCAGTTGAATTGTCAATGAACAAAGTACTGTGCTCTGCTTGTTTAATACAAGAAGCCATTGTACTGCAAAGACCCTGGAATGTTGGTAGAATCATGCAGAGCATAGAGTGCTGGAACAAACAAAAGAGGTTTTCAATAAATTAAAATCAATTATGACCACTTATAGTTAAAATTTCATTAATTCTTATCTATGGTTTTACAAAAAAAAACCCCAACAACTTCCAAGAGACTACTAATAGAGATAAGCCAGACCACTAACTGACATATGCCTAAATATGGGTACACATATACTCCTATTAGTAGATGGATAAGAATAGACATAGTAAAAGATATATATGTATAGGATACATGTATATATATCCTAACTCAAGATTAATAACTATGAATTTGTCAGAAATTATTTTTAATAGTTTGAGATTTGCATACTTTGGGGTTTGCACACAGTATACTGATACTTTTTGGAATTCATACTGGTTTTCAAAGAGTTTTTATCAAAAGTGCAGTTTTCCGGCAGGTCCTACTCCACCCAGGATCACATATAGTGGGAAAAAAGGCAACAGGTAAACAAAGATACAGTAGACACCATATAGTCCAGATCTGGGTAAGTCATTGTTTCCTCACTTGATTTTATGCATGACAGACAAGGAGAGAAAAATAAAAAATGAAAATAAATTAAGTAAAATTACTTTACATTACTTAACTTTATACAGACCCAGATATTTTGTGTCTTTAATGAGTGTATAATATAAATAGTTAATGGTTGGTAAAAATACTGAAGTTTTCAAGGCAAAGCTACAGGTGTGTTGACTAGAGTAATTCGGTAAGGCAACAGAAATTTACCAAGTTTCCCCCAAATGGCTTGTCTTCACCTAAATGTGGTGTGATAGGAAAAGTTAGCATTCTAAGGCAAACATGATCTTTAAAATCTCTGAGAAGTATGAGTGGGCAGGTTATCTATACTGAAGAACTGGTAGGACTCTAATTAAAGGAGCGTGTAAATAGTAATAAATAACATCAGAATGGAAGCCTGATGACCTTGATAGTATGGCAGAGAAATTGGCGGGCAGGTTCTAATAAGCAGAGACAGAATTGTATGTTAACACAGAGGAATGGCATGCAGAATGGATGGGAGGGCCCAAATTTTAGAGTTTGGGCAGCCAGGGCCTAGGTCTTCTTTATAATCCAAGACTGGGATGAGGAGTGCGTGGATGAAAGCCCAGCCCTGGGGATTCTGAGGTCAGACGCAGGATACAGGATCAGTTTAAGAGGAAAGACCATCTTGACAATTTCTGTTCAGCAGTTTGTGTCTTGCGATCTCTGCCTGGTGTCAGCCTCCAGTTTGAAGAAGTTTGACAAATAAGTGACAAAATGCTAGGATGGTTGGATCAGCCAAAATGGAATGCTGACAAGTAGGAGAAGGAGGACAAGACACCGCCTTTTTCATTTGACAGTCAATTATTTCATGCTTTTCAAACAATACATAGCCTTTCAACCTGCCATTTTCTTTGGGGTCCCACTTCCTCCTTAGGCCAGAGCCTAGGACACTTCTGGTCACATGAAACCACTGAAGCTGATCCCTGGCTGTGCACATTGTTACCTGCTCACGATGATGACAACTAAGGTTTCCATCTACTTTTTGTTAAACATGTCCACGTATGCCAAACTCTGCACTCCCCAAATTTGACATACCCTTCCACAAAGGAAGAGAAAGGAACATGAAAGAGACCCTTTTTAGTAATCACCATCTTGTTTACTTCCTTTCTCTAACCCGGAAATGAAATGAAAGAAGAGGAAGTTGGCCAAGGGGTGTGGCTTAGCTTTTTTTTTTAAGATAATGAATATAAAAGAAGGATTTCTAATCAGGGCATAGCCGACAATGTAGATTAGTGGGTGATGGGGACAGGGCCCAACCAGCAGGAAGCAAGAAAGGCTCCTGAGGCACAAAATTTAAGGAGATGCTCACTCCCAGGGTCATGCCAGGGCCTCCTTTTGTTCACTCCCTAGGTACTCCTTAGCCTACCTTAATCTCACACTGGGTGATCGAGTGGGGTGAGTTGGCTGATGGGCTGAGGAATCTTAAATTTTCTTCCTCCACAAGCTGTTCATTATCTGTATCTGTATATCTATTTGACAAATATTTAATGAGCACCTACTAGTCTTTTCTTTGAAAAGTTATAGTAGCACTAACCTTCATGATCCCTACCTTCTAATTTAGATATTCCATGAATTTAGCAATATTTTAGGAAAGTATGAGGCACTGTGGGGTGAGTTGGAATAGGTACAAAATTATCAATTACTTTTTCTTATAATCTAGGTGTCTCCCTTTGTGGGAGTCCTTTCAACTCTACCCTTTTTCTTTTTTATAATTAAGTAGATATATCTAATGCCTCTCAAAGGTACCCATGCAGTGGCATTTTGGAGACTTTCTTCAGTCAGTCTAAATTTCACCTAGATTTTTAGTTTCTCTATAGTTATTGATTATTTAACCTAACTAAATAACTCATACAATATATTCATGATAATAGTAAATGACTCATCACTATGTTGTTGTTACCTAAATAAAATGGTTCATTTGTCTGTGTGCATCAAAGCCCAGTAAAATGCTAATAGGAGTTTGTAGCAAAGATAGTTAGTGGTTTATTTAAGGAAATGGCCCCAAGCCCAGAGACGCAGGTGAGGCTTGCTCTAAGACCTGGCTCCTAGATGGCCCAGAAAGGGACAGATTATTTATAGGAAATTTTATTGATTATGATGAATAGGGGAGCTGGGATTGTGGGCCTGACTGATTGGTTGGGGCCAGAGTGGGGAGTAGTTGACCATTGTATCAGGTCCTGATGTCAGCCATGGAGGCATTCTGTCTGGTTCCATGAGAGTGTGGTTGGTAGGGTTGTTCTGCCATCATGGACCTAAGACAGAAACACAACGGAGGCCAAGATATTCCTTTAGTTTGACCTAATCTCTGTTCTCATAGTCAACAGATCTGAGGCTCTATTTTTTTCCACTATTTTTTGTTGTTGTTCAAGCACAGTTGTGTCCATTTGAGGCTTTATTTTTAAGACAGCATGGTGCTGCCCACAACTGGACGTCCTAAGGGGGGAGTGGGACGAGAGGAGGTGAGTGAGTCATGGCACTGTTAGACTGGACAAAGCTAGCTTAAACTAAGGGAAAAGTCACACTAAAAACTGAGGTTCTCTTGTGGTTACATTATTAGAAAGGAATATTGAGGTTAACCACTTTAGATATTCAAGCAGATTAATAAGAGATTCACTAAGGTAGTTTTTGTGTCCCTAGTGGCTCTTTTAAAGGCACCTCCTTTCTGACTTAGGTAGACTGAAAAGGAAGTAGTGTCCCTACCTGCTAAGAGCTTAGAAACAAAGTCATACTAGATGCTAGAGCAGTAGTTTTATGCAACTGATATAACAGTTAATTGCTAAATAAAGGTAATATTCCTAGATTAAGTATGAATCACAACTATTGTGAAGATACACAAAAAAAGATGCATGTCATTGCCATATAAATAAATGGCTGAACAAATTTTTATTAATAAAAAAGGATGACTTAAATAATTAGATGGAAAAGATTGAAAACAAAAGGAGAAAAGAAAAGAACACAACCCTTAACTTCTTAGGTTCTTTAAATCTCTTTTAAAAGGGTAGAGTTATATGCCACAGGCAGAAAGAAACCAATGTACACATGATTTTACAAATGAAAGTAAACATCTTCTTTATATCTATGCACCTATGCTGGGATAAGACAGTATTAAGAAGATAAGTGTTTATTTTCTAAATATATACATTTTACTATGAACATGGCTTTCTTCTAAGCTCACAGAATCTTGGGTTCTACTCATACACTAGTCAACTAGTGTATGAGTAGCCTCCAAACTATTTTAAATTCTAGAAGCCTCCAAAATACTGATAATATGATGTCATCTTTAGCTACATCCTACTTAACATAAAATAGAATTATCTTTGCATGAAAGTTGTATGATTGCGATAAGGATTTTTTTAAATGTTTTGCATAACTTATGATATTCAGCAAACCTAATACCAATCTTTCACAGCCAATGCCATTGAAATAAATATGAGAAATTAATAATGGAATTAAATCATTGAAATTTTCCTGGAAGAAAAAAATTATCCCATCACAGATTTTCATTGCAAAATCACTATTGACTCAGTATTTCATAATTATTTCATCCTTAACTGTTCTCTAACTTGTAAGACACTGCTTTCAAAATAAAGCTGGACACAAAGAGACTTTGTTTGTAAATTTATGTATCTAAGTGCCAAGGATTTATGTCTATAGTCACCTCTCCGTAAAGACAGAATTCTGTAACTTAGTTCAGAATAATGTGGAGATTGTTATTCAATAACGAAGATAAATCAAATAAAGGAAAAAAAGATAAACCAAATTTTTCATTTAAAAATAGAAAAGTAAGGGTTGTGTTGGAAATTATGAAGAATTTGTTGATTGAGGGGCTGCCATAAACAGAAACAAAGTTTATAAGACATCTGGAAAGAAACAAAGAAAAGGGGAGAGAGGAGCTAAAATAAACAAACAGAAGGGTTGAAGTGAATCAAAACTAGTTTTAATTGAATTGGTCGTGATTTGGATGGTGCAGTGTTGAGAGAAACAGATAATGGATCATGTCATGTCACGTTAATTTTGACAACTGTCAGACTAGGCCGTGCTGTGAAAGCATCATGAATGATGCATGCGCTCTGTTGTGTCATCTTAACTTCAGACTTGCACGTTGGATATTGGAAACTGTTTGCATTTGAACAACCAAAGCTGGGTGTTGGGAAATAAACCCATTTGAAAGGAAAACATCGTTGGATGTGATTTGTGGAGTTCCTTGGGAAGAGTGCACTGGTGACGTGTTTTTGCATAATTTCATTTTACCGCCTACTTTCATTATGAGGCTGACAGCCTGGAGCCCTGGAGAGCCAGAGGAACGAGCGAAGCAGAGAAGGAACTGGGCATGGGGCAGTGGTCCTGAATTCTGCACTGATCGTCTCAGTTAGAAGGGACCCTGTCAGCAATGACAGTTTTTAAAGTTGGAAATTGTTATGTCTTTATATGTGAAATCTTCTTATAAATATTATATTTATCATTTCATTAGTATACAAATGCATGATACTACTTCTTCATATACATTAAATAAATTAATCTAGTACAGTAACCTCAGTGGCATTGTATCATGGATTTCAAATTTAAAAAAAAAGTTCTGGTGAATTTTGTTCAGAAAAGTTTTTAAATGCAAAATGGATAAAAATATTTTACACTTCTAAAAAAATGCCTTAAAGTACTAATAGCCCAATATAATTCAATATAGAAAATGATTAATTGAGTATTAATTGGAATAACAACTTTCAGATATTTGTAGAAAGAAGGCAGAAAGTAAGAATAACATTATTAATTAGTTAGGCTTAACTAGTTTTTATTGAGAAAAACTGTCACATAGTTAATTAGATGTCTGTCAGCCGCATGGTTTGCCATTACCAGCTCACTCTCTGGATCTGAAAGAAGGAACCTGATGTTCGAGAATTGTGAGACCGGATTAGGGCCTTATTCTAGGTTAGAGGTGAGCAGTACCTGATAGGGACAGGTGTATCAGCAATTTCTATTTATACACAGATATAAATGATGTGAGATAGACAGAGTTAAAATCATTATAATATTGTAATATTATTCTAGGAAGACAACATAGTTAAATATCAATTTTACAACTAGAGAAAATCATACTTACTTAAACTGACTCATATATTAAGGTCACTTGATACTCATGTTTCTTTGTGCCTTTCTCCAGCTTATCATCTAAAAGTATAAAAATGAAAGAAATTATTATTTATTCACATAGCTATTTAAATTAAAAGTTTGTATAAGATTCATAAATCATATCAAAATTTATCTCTGGAACTTAGTTGTTTATGAATAGATACAGTTGCAAAGATTACAGGAGAATCACTTGTGAGCATTTGTTGGAGTAATCAATATTATAAAATTACATTAAAATTTGTATCTGAAAGATTTGAAAATCCAGTATTTTTTGCTAACAATAAATGAAACCAGTTCTTTTTTTAGTTTCCTGATTATATTTCATTGCCTTGCATCCTCTAGCTTACATATAAATATTTCATAATGCAATTATTTTTGAAATATTCATTTTTACTACTCTTCATACACAGTGGAAATAGACTTATTTTCTGTTTATATAAATAATACATATCGCCTTTAAACCAAGAACAATATATTAAAATACAACAAAAAAGTAAAAGCTACCTAGAATTCAACCTCACTGAAATAAGCATTATTAATATTTTGGTGGTTATGCATCATGTTATGTTTCTGTATCACATCATTTCACATAAATTGGATTGTGTTACACATGCAAAATTTGTTATCCCCTTTCTTGCATCATATTAACACATCAAACACATCTTCATTCTCACGTGGAGTATAAGTTATGTTAACAAGATGTATTCATATGAACCTCTACATACTGATTATACATATACATGCACACATGCAACTAACTTATTTTGCTCCTCTTTTTAAAAAATGGATTATACTGTGCACATTTTTCTGCATCTTACTTTTTTTTCCTAGATGAAACTCTACTGATTTATACAGAATAGCTTTACAAAAAGGACAAAGGACTAATGGATATGACAACAATGTGGTGATTGCTGATGAGAGGGGAGTATAAGGGGACTAAACGGTAATGGGAAAACACAATAAAGAGTAAATAAAAATGAAGAAAACAAGGATTATAAAAACAGAGTAGCTCTAATCCATTCTTCTTAAATTCTTAAATTCCGTATTGATGGGGGTTAACTTTCTTTCTGGTTATGACTACCAGGAACCAGCCCGCAATAAATATCCTCATATATATATATATCCCTGGAAATTGATATTTCTATTTCTCTAGTGCATATGTCCAGGTGTGGGATTGCTGGATTAACTTTAATTTTTAAAGCTATTTCTAGATGCTTTCCGAAAAGGTGGTCAACACCTAACATGTTCTTCTCATTTCTCTGAACAAACGCTCTTAATTATTGCCAGTTTCATACAAATCAAGTGATCATATCGTTATCACATCGTTACTTGAATTTTCATTTCTAATGTTAGTAAACCTGAGCATTTCATCATTTGTTGGCTCTCTGAGTTTCCCTCCCTGTGCATCTGTATACAGGAAGAACAAAAGAGGTGTACTTTTCTCTTCTGTTTTTTTTCTTACCCATTTTAATAACTCATGTTATCTTATAGTAATTAAATATTTTTAAATAGTCACCTAACATTTTTTCAAATGTATTATTAATCTACTAATTAGCACAAGTTTTAAATGTTTGAGACATCAGACATGTCTTTTTTTTTTAATTACAGCTTTTGAACTATCCGTTGAGACTGAGGTGGCCTTCCTAGACATCGATTACAGATTCAGTCTTAGATTTTCTCCCAAAATTTATATTAATTTTAAATTTACATAAATGTCTTTCTGAACTTCATTTTGTATATTGTAAGCTTCAGTTTTTATTGTCTTTATTTTGGATATCTGGTGCCATTTTAAATAGGTCATGTCTTCCTCATTTATTTGAACTGTTGATATCTTAAGAGGTTTTAGAATCTCATTCTGGATTGACGGCACTGCATGACTGATCTATCTGTCTTCTCCTGCGTGATACCACATAGATTTTTCTAAGTGCATGTACAATACCTGTTGCTATATTTGAAATGGCAAGTGCTCCTCTTTCTGTTCTTCTTTTTCATGGTTTCCTAGCTATTATTAACACCAAGGTATTTGTACCCAAGTTTAAGACAACTCACATTGTGATTTTAACTGGGATCATTTTTTATTGAAATATAACTGTGAATTATCATCAGGACTGAAATATACATTTCAGTTTCTTCTGCTATTGTGTGTCATGTTTTAAAATAATATAATTTTATACCAATTCTGGACATTTCTTACTGCATTTATTTCTAAATATTTTGTAAGTGATTTTTTTTTTTGCTAATATGTGGTTTTTTATACTTTTGTATCTAGGTGCTTACTTTTAGTTGTAAAGCTATTGGTTTTTGTGTCCTTATCTTATATCCATTGAGATTTCCAGCTCTCTTTTTAATTCCAAAAATGTTTTATTAGAGCCTCAACTCTATTATGCTACTTTTGAGAGTATTTTGTGACAGAATTAGCAAGAGAAATTTCTAATCTTTTCCAGTGTTTATGTCAATTATTCCATATTTTTACTTGGATGAACAAACCAGTTTCAACTATAATCAGTATTTTCCCCTGAGAGATGTATTTAATTTCACTGAAATAATTATTTTTAGGTATTAGTACAGAAGAAGAAAATTTGTGACCAACACATCATATAATAGTAATATAATATTTGAGTTCTCTACAGGGGAAGGTCCATCAAGGAACATGTATAAAAGACACATGGATAAAGCCAAAGGGATAGGATAGAGGGTGGGAGGTGGGGATGGTGGGGCAGGGGGTCATGGTGGGGTGAAAATGGAGACAACTGTACTTGAACAACAACAACAAAAACTCCTGCAAATAATTAGAAAATGTCATATTAATTTTATGCTCCAGATTGAAATTTATCTATCATAAAAACAAGTCAAGATGAAGAAGCTTTATAACATGGATCGTGTGTTAAGGAATCTGTGCAAATTGAATCTGTTTAAGAAGTGCAAAGTGTTACTAGTTAGAGTTCCTGTTCTGTTAATTCTCACTAGAACCCAGAGCTGGCAATGAGACCTGTGGTCTTCGAACACAATAATATATTCTTCCTCTCTGATCGCTAATTGAAAAGAGACTCTTGATAATGGTGATTTTCAATTAACTCTGGATCGCTTAAATAGCCTATTACTTAAAGAAGTTAGCATTGACACTAAACATTGTGATTAATTTCCCTTTATCCTAGTTCACTTCTTAATTAGACCAGACAGTAACATCTAAGAAAAGGTACTTAAGGTAATAGCAAAGAAATTAGTAATTGTTGATAATCTGTGATAAATAGAATGCTGAATAGTGCGAAGTATGTGTGTCATTTGCCAACAGTAAAAATGTTGGAAATTTATTTACCTATTTCAGATCTCTGTTAGCATTCATGTAATGTAATTATAATATAATGTGTGGTGTAATTACCATGTCATGTAATGTAAATGTATGTACACATGTGTGCGTACACACACTGTAATTACATATACATGTAACTAGTGAAAAGAGGATATTCTATGGAGTTCTAAAATCACATTTGGAGGTTTGGCTATAGCAATCAGAAAGAAATTTAGACTGACATACCTGAGAAGCTAATAGAAATGAATGAAACATCGTTTGTATTTTTAGGTGTGTCAGCATGTACATCTATGTGTGTGCGTGTGTCTTGTACATATACTGGTTTCTTCTGTCTGTTGCTGGTGAGTGTTGAGAACACAAGTCTTCTCAATCATTTTACAAAGCAATTCAAGAAGGATCAAAGTACTACAGACTAGGTAAAATATTTCTTTTGGGTACAGGAAGTCTGGGGTTTATCGAATATCTTGGTAGATATATCTGCATATACTTACATTTTTTTCAAAGCTTGGTATACCATCACTGTGAAATTCTAAATATAATGCTTCGTTTTCTTTGAGTTTCCTTGAAGAGTTAGATGATGATTATCTTAAAAAATAAAAACATTTAAATGAATTATTGTTAGAGAATAAAAATCAATAACCAGTGAGTATTCACAGCCTTCTTCTGTTCTTTTTACTACTAATGTTTTCCCTTTTGCCATTTTTTCTCTGAGTAGAAAGATGAGAAAAGCTGCAAGGCTCTTTTCTGTTATGAAAAGCAATTAGAGCAACAGAATAAATAGGATGGGAGAGGGGCTTGTCTGTAGTTTAACTGAGTAGAAGAAATTTAAGTAGTGCTGCTAGGAGCTACATTTTCTGGATTCCCTTTAGAGTGAGAAAAATTGAGAAAAGAACTGAAAAGTTTGGCTGTGCTTTTTCAATTTTACATCATTCTTGGATAGGATAAAGCAATGCATCTCGACCACAGTATGGTGATTGCTCAGGGGAGAGAAGTATAAGGGGACTGAAGGGTAATGGGAAAGAATACAATAAAGATTAAATAAAAATGAAAAAATAAAGCAGTGCATCTCAAATGTATTTCTGCCTCCAAGGATAGCCTCAGACCAATGATCAGATCATTGAACTTAACTCCAGGTGCATTCTGTGACGATGCACGTTCCTCCTGAGGAGTGGGGTAACTTTGTGAAGGAAGGAGTAGCAAATGTGTCAAAAGTTACTGAGACCTGCAATGCGTCTGCACTAGTGCAGAGATGCATATGAAAATCTAGGGAGTAAAAGGTTCTTTCTATTTAAATTCTTGGTATATTACAAAGACAGTATTAAATCAGCGGGTAAAGGAAAATTTATTCAATAAATAGTACTGTGACATTAGTAGTACATATGAGTTTAGTGACAGAATTGTTTTTAAAAATAAATTTAGAGCCCTACTATATCTAGTACAACAAACTACACAGTAGTGAAATATTTTTAAAATGTTAACGAGTAGAGGAAAATAGAAGGTCATGTAAATAGTATCTAAATTGTGGATGGGTTTCCTCCCTTAAAGTAATTGAAATAATGGGAGGAAATTGTAGAGGTCAAAATTGCATAATGTGATGGATAAAATACATTGTGTGAGACCAGACAAATCTGTATTAAAACAGTGTTCTTCCATTTATTTCAAACAGGCTATATTTATTGTAATTGCACACTGCAGTTAGGAAGTGGTAACTAAAAGACAGCCAAAAGAAAAAATATATATTCTTGGGCTGAAGAGGAGATGAAGGTAAAAAATTGGAAGTCATTTATAAATAATAGAAATGAGTACACTATTTAGTTGCCCAAAGCAGTAATTACAGACTTAAGTGAATATATTAGAAAATTAGTATACTAGTCTGTGTTCTTATATGCAAATAACAGAGTCCACAGCAGCTAGTTTAATAGCAGAAGAAAGTTTATTACTGGCAATAGGCAGAGTGCAGAATTTCTGGGAAAGACTGGGAAACGAATTGAGATGCCACATAGCCAGAAGTACACCTGGGAGAATTACGCAGTCCCTTCAGGCATCAGGTTTAGCAGAGGTCCCACGCCTTTACTCACTACTCACTACTCAATATCCCGAAAGACAGAAGCTCCATTCTAATGGGTGATGGATAACCAAACACCTTTGTGACTGCTTGCATCCCTCTCAGAATGATCACATCCCTTAAATTGCTGGCAGCTGTTTTCTTATTCCTTCCACATAGCATACAGTTGTGTTCACCTTATAAAATCTAGGCCACATGTACAACCCAAGCCTGCGGAGAGCCAGAGGTATGTGGTCCTCACTTTACAGCCTCTGATGTGTAAGGAGGAGAGCGGAGCAGAGTGGACTTGGGCAGTCTGAGATATTTGCCATGGTGGGCCCCTCCTCTGAATACTCAGTATTTAAAATACTTTGATTCTATTCTACTCTTTTAGATATCGTAGTAACAACAACATGCCATTGGTTTGCACTGTCCGCTTACAAGGGAAAATGTGTTCGCCTTCTTCCCAAAGTCTCGTTAGTCACTAATTTCCATTCTTCAGTGATATTTCAGCTCCAATCCAAAATCTTTATAAATAATTATGATGATATTATCTACTAACAACATGCCATATATAAGATATAATGGAAAATAGGGAGAAGAAAATTAATGTTATTGTTATAAATGAATATGTGGATACATAATAGAACAAGAAAGAAACGCTGGCAGAGTCTTGTTTTTTTTTTTTTCTGTACTTGGTTCTAAGGCCATAGCTGTGGTATGTAACTTTAATGTCCAGCTGGTTTGAACTTGGTAGGTCTGCCTTCCTAACACTAGACATGGCAGTACCCTGGGGCAGCCCCATTCTGAAGCAGGAACTCCATTCGCTTGTGATGGTCAGGACCAGTCACCACAACCAACTGAGTAATAACCCCTGCCCCTTTTTTCTAGTTGATTTAGTGGCATGAAGAAGCAAAAACAGCCTGTTGATTGTGTCAGCTTCCAGATCACGACAAATATTTTCTCCTAGTGGAATCAGTCCATCATTTGGGAACTAAAATTTCTAAAGCAGGATGTACAAAGTCATGCAAACCAAAATTATTCAAGTGGATCATTAGAAGTAACTCCCTATCTTAACCTTTAGTTCCCAGAAATATACATTTTAGCTCTGGAAAAAAATAGTACCATATATTTGCTTCTGGTTCAGGTAAAACATTCCACTATTATTTCCCAGTTGGCTTAACTGAAACTGCTTTTGATTAGTCCACCTTCCCACTGGACCAGTTACTTCTGGATGATGAATAATCCATATATTAAGACCAGTGGATTCTGGTGTAATCACTCCATCGCCTTGAATCATCGCTGTAAAATAAGTTACCTGTTGGAAGCAATAGGAGTCCATGAGTGAATAAAGCATTGAGAGTCTAGAAAGTGGTACTGGCAGAAGTGTGGTGAACAAAGAAGACAAATCCACAGCCAAAAGAATTGTCTGTTCCATTGATATTGAGCTGCTCCCACCCTTCTTCCAGGATTAAAAGCACAATGTATCACTGATTACAGATTCCCCCAGGGTTATCCACTGCTGCCGGCAGGATACTCACTCAGAACAGTGGTATCCAATTAACTCTGGTGGAGGGAAGTACGTATTTTGAGCTCATTCAAAACCTTCATTCCTGACAGCCTGTCCATCTTTTCCATGAATAAGCACTAAGGTGACTAGGGAAAGAAACTGACGGATATCCATTGAGGGGTGGGGGCAACTTAAGATGTAAAGAAAAGGCATAACGTTGCACAAAAACACGAGAACTTCTTTTGTGATTATTTCGTGGCTGTTAGTTCTACTGATCCATATCAGCCAAGTTCAGAGATGCTGGCAACAAGAGCCTGAATGAGCTGCAAATGCTTTATTCATTTGTTTGCTGGCTTTATTCTAGACTTCACCCAAGGCTGCCAGTTTACTTAGTTTTCTCAGTGAATGGATTAGATCAAAAGTGCTAGATGTTGTGTGTGTGTTTCCTCAATAATACAAAGAGTTCCCCCAAATATTGTGCCTCTTTTTTAGTGTAAGGAGAAGCAAAGTAGCACAATTTGCCTTTCACATGGGGTGTCATCAGTCCAAGATTGTTGGACACTCAGAAAACTCACAGAAGTGGGAATTCCTTGAATTCATATATCATCCATTTCATACTTCATAAACTCACATGTTTTACCAGAGATTCTAGGGTACTTGATACTCTCTGGTTATAAGATTTATTGGCATACTGTCATCCATATAGATATCCTATGGGATGATGATATGAACAAAATCCCTGAATAAAAACTGGCTCAGAGAGTTGATGCAACCTGAAGGTAAGATACTGAAATTGTCCTTTCTCCTTACCTGGTGAAAGCAAAGCGGAAATACAAAGGCCAATGGGTTTAGGCAAAGTTGATCCTCATGTGTAATCAAAGACATGTAAAGTAAGACAACAAAGAGTTAACCACTTAATCACCCTTCTAGTTTTCTTTTTTTTTTTAATTTAATTTCTTTATTTTTAGAAGGGAGGTGGGAGGGAGAGAGGGAGATAAACATCAATGTGTGGTTGCCTCTCATGTGCCCCCTACTGGGGAACTGGCCCAAAACCCAGTCATGGCCCTGACTGGAAATTGAACTGGCGACCCTTTGGTTTGCAGGCCAGGACTCAATCCACTGAGCCACACCAGCCAGGGCTCACCCTTTTAGTTAAAAAAAACTGTATAAAATTTTGATAATATCAAGTTTGGGTTGAGATATGATGAAATGGTACTTAAACACCGATTGATGATCAGCATATAAATTAAGATTGCCATATGGAGAATGATGTGGTGATACTATCAAAATGTACTATTAAAATGTGTGACCCAGCCCTGGCTGATGTAGCTCAGTGGATTGAACACAGGCTGGGAACCAAAGGGTTGCCAGTTCGGTTCCCAATCGGGGCACATGCCTAGGTTGCAGGCCAGGTCCCCGCTAGTGGGTATGCAGGAGGCAACCACACATTGATGTTTCTCTCCCTCTCTTTCTCCTTCCTTTCCCCTCTCTCTAAAAATAAATAAATAAAATATTTTTTTAAAAATGTGTGACCCAATAAAATCATTCTGATATTCCTGCTAGTGACACATTGCATACATGCATGAGTATGTAAGTAAATATGAGTATATGTTTAAGGATGTTTATTTTTGCAAATATGCAATGTATCTCTAGGAAACATACATGTGATTCAACAGTAATATCTGGATACTTGGACAGATTTTGATCCTCAGAACCACCTCAAGAATATGAAAAGGAGTCAGGGCACTGAAGAAGGAACCTCTGTGAAGCAAACTCTTTGAAAAGAGAGGCTGCTCTCTGCACCTCACACCTAACGAGGCGCGCTTCCTCAGGACCTCTCCATTCCCTGGGGTCTGGGAACCTAGTTCCTTTGTACTTATGTCGACTCTGGAGTGCCGGCAGAATTCTGCTGTGCCCTGGGAGGCCAGTCGGGCAGGGCCTGCACTTTCAGAGACAACTATGCTGAAAGGCTGCTTCCTACAGACTCCATGAAGACCGTGCTGTCGAGAGAGAGGACAGCATGGGGTCATCCTGTGTGCTGTCCAGAAAGCCACCTGGAGGGGCACCAGAGGTGGGAATCTGGTGTGTTTCCCTTAGGATACACAGCTGTGTAGTAGTTTAGGATATGATGGCAGGGGGCGCTGCAGTGGTTTCAATGAGAACTCAAGGATTCTCAGTAGGCACTGAGATGCTACAGGGCCAGTGGCAAAAATTCCATGAATTTGGCAAATTGCTTTGTGGGTTTGGGTCACATTTACCTCATCTATAACATTGAAGAATCAGTTAGGGGTATTGGGTTCATTTATAGGGAAAAATATATGTACATGTATATATTTGTGCTTTATGGTATTTATGGTCAGTCAAGGTTCCAGGATTAACCTACCACCTTCAACACCCCTCTGTGTTTTTATATATTCCTTTGATTCAGGAAGTTTAAAGCCCAGTAAATTATGATATTATTAAATCTGTGAATTTATTATACTTGATTATAAATCCAGTATGCATAGTAGCTGTTCTGAGCACATAATGAAATGTAATGCCTACCAAACCATTAAATCAATGATTATGGTTATTAATATTAATGAATTGATCAATAATATTTATTACCTTGTAAACATTTAATGTACAGTAATTACTTTTGCAAGTAATATAACAGGTCTCTTGCCTGAATACACAGTTATCCATTAATATTAGAATGAATATATTCTGAAGAATAGCCTTATTAATCAGTTATAGAATATGTAGCACAGAAAATAACATATTGCAATCAATCCTCTCACCCCAAAATGAAAATCTATATGTTTAAAAGTGCCATCTGCATATATATAATGCATTGTCTTTCTCCCCTAAAATAGAAATCAGATTCATTTCTTTAATTGCATATTACATGTTGATTTAGGTAGGTCTTCCCTAACACTTGAAGCAGACTGTAATACAAGAAAAGTGTTTTACTGATAAATACCTTTACAAATTCTCATCGTTTCGACAACTATATACTATTGAGGTTGAAATGTGAGGTTCTTTCACATCTGTGGTTATTAGAATTTATATCAGATGTCAATTTATAACTTGAAACCTTCTTTGTATTATAAGATGTCAAATAGGTAATTAAATAGGGAATCTGTCCTCTTTTTTTTTATTAACTTCCTTTAAGCATCCTCTTCTATGCAGTTTTGTAATTCAACAAAAAGATATTTCTAATGAAATTTAGTTTTCATTAAAGAAAAATCACTTTGAGATTACAATGTATGTATCTTGAAACATTGTGAATGATAAGATAAAAATATAGCCAACAGTGAGCAGTTTTCCATTAAGTTGAACAAATATTCTAGCAGGAATTCCCGTATAGCTGTAATGACTTTTCATTTTTCCTGTTTATTTCAATTTATCTAAAGATGTTGATTTCAAGTCCTGTTTCTGATGGTCTCGGTTTCTTCCCTGAGCTTGCTGAAGCCTTTGAGAAGGCATTATAGAATGGCAAATAGAATTATCTTCTTATAAATATTCAGCTTTCCCATTTCTCTCAACGCAGAACTAAGCAAGCTGTCCTACATCATACAGACTGCAT
Organism: Carollia perspicillata; assembly: GCA_004027735.1. Classification (NCBI taxonomy): domain Eukaryota; kingdom Metazoa; phylum Chordata; class Mammalia; order Chiroptera; family Phyllostomidae; genus Carollia; species Carollia perspicillata. Next base: position 24,450 of record PVKM010015619.1, read on the forward strand.
ATTTCAGGAGTTTATTAAAGAGTTTCAGATTAGCGGATAGAATATGTTAAAGTACTGTTCCTCTGGAACTTTTTATGTCTTCTTATTTAAAGCCTCTCCTATAGTTTTATTACTCATAAAATACCCTTTACTGTCTTCACCTGCTACATTGACAACAGTTTCTTCCTATTTGTTTGTCTACATTATGTAAAGTACCAATTGGGTGTGCGTTGTCTAAGTCTTGCCCAGTACTGGGGCAATGTGAACAAAGGAATAGATAAGGGCTGCAAGACTTGAGGAAGTATAAAGTCCAATAGCGGAGCGATAGGAACACACATGCTGAAATTAGAGATGAACAGGAGACAGTATATAATCAAGTGTTCCTCTCTGTGTCCAAGGAGATAAGAGTTTAGGTGCCTTCCAGAGAAGAAAAGTTAATGCTGAAAGTTAGATTTGAATTTTTAAGTTGGTTTGTCTCATCTTTGCCATCATCTTCATTCCTAACACTGGTAGGAATTAACGATTTTCAAGTAGTTTTTATGACAGTTACTCACACTGTTCCCACAACTATGTTATAAAATTAAAAGAAAAAAAAAGCCAAATTCTACTGTCTCTAATTTAAAGATTTGGAGAGGAGCAGTGATTTACTCAAGATCATGTGACAAAGAAAGGACGTATCTACAGGTCTTTTCACTCATTGGCCCCTAATATTTTTCTTAAGAAAACAAATTAAGTAGCCCTGGCTGGTGTAGCTCAGTGGATTGAGTGCAGGCCTTCGAACCAAACAACAGCGGTTCAATTCCCTGTCAGGGCACATGCCTGGGTTTCGGGCCAGTTCCCAGCAGGGGACGCACGATAGGCAACCATACATTGATATTTCTTTCCCTCTCTCTTTCCCTTCCCCTCTAAAGATAAATAAATAAAATCTTTTTTTTTTTAATCTGGAAAAGAAAACAGGTTAAGTAAACTTCTCTGGCTGAACTAGGAGTCAAAGTCAAGAGGACCTCCTACCAAAGTCCCTATAGCCTCCCTACCTCCCTAAGGCCACACTACCCTGTCCTGAGGGATACTCTCCCAGACCCTGCCTCAATTCTTTTAGACTTTGTCTCTTTTTAGGTAGCTCTTTACATGTGGGGCAGCAATAATATTTAGGAATCCTTTCCTGGGTGAAGCAGAATTCCTGCCCCCATTTAAGTTTTACCTTCTCTGAGCCAGTTCAAACATCTTGTCAGTCCTGATGACCCACTGTGCTTAGGGACCAGCTCTGCTGCGTTTCACAGGGGTTACTGTTAGGGTGAGTCTCTTCACCTCTGGGTGTGTCATTTGCCAATGTAAAGTCAATACTTCAAATCTCCCCTGTTAAATTTAATATTCCATAATATGTCATGGGCCTGAGCAGATCTGTGAAAGATTAAGAGCCAAAGGGAATGAGAGAGAACCTGAAGCTACATGGGCTTGAAAGAGGCAATCGGCATGCCCTGCTTCCATGTCCATGAGGAGATATGGGTCAAAACAGTGTAAAAAGCCTTGCAGGTTGGGAGGAGGGGTTTCAGCTGCATGAAGGTGACTCTAAGCCAACCACTGTGGGTTCCTGAGCAGGTGATACATTAGACAAATATGAATTTGTCAGAAAGGCTGTTCTGACAGGGCAACACGGGATGGTGTGCACCGATTAGTGGCAGTTCATCCTCCTACTCCTGGCAGTTCATCCTCCTACAAAACAGAACACATGTGGCTCAGGACTATGAGAATGGACACGGAGATCAGAGGACAACCTGAAAATATTCTGTGTGCAAGGATTTGTGATAACTTGTTACTAAACAGGCATAGGGGAGAGTCGACAATGAAGAATTAGGAGGGATAGGAAAGATAATGCAGCAGGTTAGTTTGAGGGGAAGATGTTGAATTTGGATTAGAAGCTATTATATTTTAGGTAAATAGAAATATGGCTATGATTATTTTGGTTGAAATCATGGTTATGGATGCTCATCTCAGAGTTGAAAGTTCAGAGAAAAGAAAAAAATATCAGGAAAATATCCTAAAATTGGTGAGCAAAAGCAGGAAAAGTTAGCATTATTTTAGAATCACCGCCTTATTTTTCTTACATTTTCATGAATTGTGAAGTACAACTTATGATTAGACTCTATATCATCGGGACCTTAATATTATCCAGGTCATGAGGAGTTGGCCAGGGCAGGTGAATGTTAATGAAGTCCAATTTTAGTCAATATAGAAAAGAATTTCCAATCATTATCACTGCTCCAAAGCTTTTAATTTATATCTTTAACTTGGATACATAGACTCTATCCTCTCTTAATTTGTCATAAAAGTTATGACAGTTAATCAGTGTTTGAGTTGATACTTGGCAATATTCCTTTGAAATAATTAATATGTGATATTTGATTTATACTAATAAAAGTATATATTTGGCCATTCAGCTTCCCCAAACCTTTGGAATGTTCTAAGTGTTGAGAGTGATAAAGGTGTCTTTTATTAAGTTATTGAGGTGGCTTTTGGAAAGCACCTAAGGATGGGCCTGGTTGTCAGTGGTACCAAGAATTCACATGATTACAAGGTTGAAACCTGCAGTCTCACCCTCCAACCTCCAAAGACGGGAGAGGCTCTTGAGATTGAATCAGTACCAATGGTCGGTGATTTAATCTGTCGTGCCTGTGGAATAAAGCCTCCATAAAAAGCCCCTGGAAAATGAGTTTAGAGAGCTTCTGGGTTGGTGAACACGTGGAGGTTCAGAGAGTAGAGCTACTAGAGAGATCATGGCCACTCCACACCACTTCTGACATACCTTGCCCTACGCAGCTTTTCAACCTGGCTGTTCCTAAGTTACAGTCTTTTATAATAAACTGGTGATTTAGTAGGTAAAGTGTTTTTCTGAGTTGTGTGAGCTGCTCTAGTAAATCAACGGACCCAAAGAGAGGGTGGTGAGAACCTCTGCTTTGTAGCCAGTCAGCCAGATGCAGAGGTGACAACCTGGGCTGCAGCTGGCATCCGAAGTAGGGGAAGGGCCTTGGATAAACTGAACTCTTAACCTGTGGAACCTGATGCTCTCTCTGGGTAGAGAGTGTTGGAATCAGGATGAATTCTGAGACAGCTTGCTGTTGTTTGAGAATTAATTGTTGGTTCTGGGAACCCCCTCTGCCTGACACACACACATTGAAATTGGGTGCAGAACCCAAAATAAAACCTAAAATATGCCTGTAAT
>PVKM010015620.1:0-27704 GCA_004027735.1 Carollia perspicillata
AACACACTCAGGTGTACTGTGATTGCTAATGCTTTTCTGGAAAGCAGTTTGGTGATGAATAGCAAGGATCATAAAAACATCCATTCCATTGACCCAATACTGTGCAATTGTGACAATATTTCACAAGAAACAGTGAAACATTCCCATAAGAATGTTTTAATGAAAACATATTATGAATTACTTTTATTTCTCAAATTAAATCTAAGAACTATCTAAATATCTAAAATTACAGAGTTAGGTAAGACAATAATGCTTCATACATTGATGGACTGTTACTGAAGCCATAAAAACAGTGTATATACACAATGGAATTCTATGCAGCAGAAAGAAAGAAGGAGCTCCTACCCTTTGCAACAGCATGGATGGAACTGGGAAGCATTATGCTGAGTGAAATAAGCCAGGTGGTAAAAGACAAATACCATATGATCTCACCTTTAAACAGGAACCTAAGCAACAAAACAAACAAGCAAGCAAAATATAACCAAAGACACTGAAATAGAAAACAGGCTGACAGTAACCAGAAGGGAGAGGAGAGAGGGGAATTTCAGGAGAAAAAGGGAAGGGGTCACAGGATCAAGTATAGAGGACACATGGACAAAAACTAAGCCGGGTGGAAATGGGAGGGAGGTGAGGAGCACTTGAGGGGGTGGACTGGGATGGGAGTAAAAGACAGAAAACTGTACTTGAATAACAGTTAAAATAAATTTTTAAAAAATCACCATTCTTATTTTAAAAAAACACAAGAAAACAGTGTGTGCAAAGACGTTAGTGGCATTAAAAGAGGTTCATGATGTCATGTTAATCGAAGAAAGGAAGACGTTAAGCTCTAGGGTATACAGAGTGTATGTTTTCTATTGTTCCTCTAAAGAAATTAACTCAAATGTAGCAGCTTTAAATGAAACGAATGTATAATTTTGTATTTCTAGAAGTAAACAGACTAAAGTCAGTCTCAGTGGACTAATAAAATCAAGAAGTTGGCAGGGTCCGTGTCTTCCGGAGGCCCTAACTGAGAGTGTGTTCTTCCCCGAGAGCTTCCAGAGCCTGTCCGCACTTCTTTACTCGGAGCCTCTCATCACAGCCTCTCCCCCTCCCCCTCCACTTCACGCTCTCTATCCCTGACTCTGCGCCTCATTTTACAGGGCCCTTGTGACTACAGGTGGGCCCACCCAGATAATTCAGGATTAAAGTATTCTTAATTTGATCACATTTGCAAATTGCTTTTGCCGGATAGGGTAATGTATTTATAGGTTCTTGAAATTAGAATGTGGATATCTTTGAGGGGATTTAATTCTGCCCACCACAGATAGGATGAGCATATTTATCACTGAAACTGGGATACTTCTGAAAGTGAGAGAAGACGCTGTGAATAATCGCTTCAGGGCAACAGAGGTAATGCAGGAGCTGTTCTCGAAAAACCCAAGGGTTCAGCTAAGTGTACAACTGGAGTGGTAAGAAATGACAGGCTGTCTGCATTCAGTAAGGTTTCCAGTTTTGAAAGGGACCCCTGCTCTTGTTGTTTTGGGAAAGTTTAAGTTTCCCCCGCTTCCTTAAAGCATAAGCTGTCTAGGTGCAGACCTTTTTATTCATTATACTCAAGGATTTTTTGAGATTTTAATCCCAAGATAAATACTTTTCTTAGATACAGGAAAATTACCTTCTATTATTACTCTGATTTTTACCTTTAATATTTTTTCTCTTTCCTCTTAATGGAACCATGTCTCCTAAATTTTTTCATGTTTTCCACTTCTGTCTTTTTGAAATTTCAATATTTATTTCATTTTTCTCTTCTTATTTACTAACTTATGCAGGCCACCTTGGCCGCCATCTGGATATGTGGACTCTGATTTTGGAGCATCTCACCTGTTTTGAATAGGACTTCCTCTGCCCTGTCTTCCCTTTCAGTGTTTCCATGTTCTCAGTTCAGCTTCCTAAAATTTAAAAAAGTTTCTGGTTCTTAATGATACTATTTTCTATTTTTAATGCTGATATGAATTAATTTTTAAATCTTTCTACTGTAATTTAAGTGGCATTTGAAGAGCATATGTTATATTTCCATTAACTTCTAATTTGAAGCTAAATTATGGCTGCTTGTTATTTCACTGTACGAGGAGATATGGTTAATTTACCCATGCACTATTTGTAAGCTATTGCTACTTTCTTAGCTGTTATAAGTGTTCCATGTTGGATGGATGGGGACACACATACACACACACACACACATAACATCTGTGATTATGTCCTTATATTAGGAGTCAAAGATATATTGACTTTGGTCCTTTCTTTTTCACGAGAAAGGTTGTGCATTTTCAGTTTCTATTACCTTGGTAGGAGAATGCCTAAACAGTCAATTCTCCTTGTTCCTGGTGGTTATGTTCTATAAAGTTGCTATGGATACTGAATTAGTGAATACTGAACCATTGTATTTAGAGAAAATACAGGGTTATATTCCCAAGAGCCTCTGGTCACTGCGTTTTCATAAACTGATCAACACCTAACCTTGTTTATATGTATTGCTGTGTAAAGGTACTTAATATGTATGTTTATTCATTGTGGAACTCAGCCACAGCAGCACTATAACTCATGCCTGAACAAAATTTATTGAACACACGTATTTTTCCATAAGGCTCATCGCAGACTTTCTTGAACTCAGGAGCACTAACCGGCACTTCATCACTATGCCGAGGGCTGAAACCAAACTATTTAAAACAGAGAAATCATCAACAAAAACCAAAACAATGCACACTGTGCCACTAAAAAGACTGTGGAAAGAACACTGTTCACAGTATTGTACCTGAATAAAAAGGCAGACCGTTAACTTGTTAAACTTTACCTGGGAGCATGGGGGCTGGTGACTCTATTTTTTTCCTGCTCTGAGAGTGTCCAGGATTAACCATGAATTCTAAGAGATTTTAGATTTAGAGGTTACAAAAACATTTTAGTGAATAATCAAATTTGCAAATATAGAATCACTAATAATAATGATTGTGCTTCATTTCTACATATTCCATAACTCGACAAAATAAATGAACCCCCAAATTCCTACCCTTTTCAGGGGGTATATTACTTTGTTTATTTCAGGGAGATCTTGAGTTTCTTGTTGCTAAATTCACCAAATATTGAATAGCCTTTTTTTTTTTGGTCAATCCCATAAAATTTGGGTTAATATAACACTATCTTCTTCCTACTTGTAATAAAATTGTGTAATAATTTTTTCCAGGAAGCATATTTAGTTAGATATAAAGCCATATTTTCTATCTACTTTATCAGTAACTATTATGTTACTGTTTAATGAGTACTTTCTACATTTCTCATATGTGTATCAGAAGATAAATCAATTCCTCTTTACAGGTGTGGAAACTGAGGACTTACTCGAGTTCACCCCGTTGGTATGTAGTGAATGGAAATCTAATCCAAGTAGTTTGATTCCACAGTACAATCTTTAAGTACCACTGTTTTCTCCCCATTGTGGATGCAACTGAATGATTAAATGACCTTTTTGTTTAAAAGGTCTCTATGTTTTTGTCTTGCTTTTCAGAGGAAAACTTTATTTTTTAACTAATCAGGTTTCTTTGTTTTCTTGCTGAATATTTTAAAGTATATATGAAAAAAAACATAAATACCTGCTTCATAGTCTCATCTACTTGTTTTTTTTTTTTCTATTTATGGTTTATTCTTATAGTAAAGGTAGCCTGGGTACTAAAAAGACAATGGGAAGAAAGGGGACTAGGAGAACAAAATTACTCAAAACATTTTTAAATATTTTACTTATTTATTTTTAGAGAGGGGATGGGAAGGAGAAAGAGTGGGAGAGAAACATCAATGTGTGGTTGCCTCTCATGTGTCCCCTACCGAGGACCTGGCCTGCAACCCAGGCATGTGCCCTGACTGGGAATCGAACCGGTGACCCTTTGCTTTGCAGGCCCGGGCTCCATCCACTGAGCTACACCAGCCAGGGCTCAAATTTTATTTTGCAGTAGATAACTGGGATAAGGGCTTCATGATGTTATTTCATTTAATCCTCATAATAAATTCATGAGGTCGATGCAGTGGTTCCCAACTTCTGAAGTAAGACACTGTGGCTCTGGGAAACACGATGAGACCTCACTTCACTCGGAGAAAAAGTGCAGGTGCCCATTTGCGTTCAGCTTCCTCTGGTTGAAGAACCCAGGACTTTGCGTCCATACTCATTGTTACTTGGCTGAGCCCCTCAGGATTCAGCCACTGTGAAGTAGAAGGGAAATATCAGGAAAGGCTCATTTGTTCAGTAGCTGTTAGAAAGTCAGATTAACTTTTGAGCTGGAAGGGATTTTAGATATCAGCAGGTTTGATTCCTTTATTTTGTAGATGACTCGATGGTGCCAGGGAGCTTAAGTGTTTTGTCCAAGTTCACACAACAGGGGAGTGTCAGAGGCAGGCCCAGATTTCAAGCTTCTTTTTTCTTTTACTCTCTCATTGCTCCTCTCTTACCTTATTGCCATGTATACAAATTGGAGCACTTTAATTGGTAAAATCTTAAAAATCCAACCTAATGAAGGAGAGTAATTCATGAAAAAGTGATACAAAATGACTTACTCAGACTTTAATTCTTGCCTTGCTTCCCAGCTCCCGTCCCCTCCTCTCCCTTCCTCTCCAACTCCCTTTCCCCCTCCTTTCCATGCTTCCTCTAATCGGACAAGGGGGCATCTGGGAGGTTAAATACAATTCTGTTTATTGACAGTGATAGGGAAAGAAGCAATTATTGACACAGAAGATTAAAGAATAACGGAGTATAACATGGACAGTTTATGGGATGGGAAAGCAGTGTCTCAGACTGACATGAAGATAAGAATCAGATAGCTCAGTGGATTGAGCATGGGCCTGGGAAGCAAAGGATCGTGGTTCAATTCCCAGTCAGGGCACATGCCTGGGTTGCAGGCCAGGTCCCAGCAGGGGACACACAAAAGGCAACCATACATTGATATTTCTCTCCCTAACCCTTCCCCTCTAAAGATAAATGAATACAATCTTAAAAAAAAAAAGAATCAGAGACCCTTAGGATATAATCCCAGCAGTGGAATTGCTGGGTCAAAAGGCAGTTCCATTTTTAGGTTTTTAAGAAAATTCCATACTGTTTTCCACAGTGGCTGCACCATTCTGCATTCCCACCAACAGTGCACTAGGGTTCCCTTTTCTCCACATCCTCTCCAGTACTTGTCGTTTGTTGATCTGTTTATGATGGCCATTCTGACTGGTGTAAAGTGGTATCTCCTTGTGGTTTTAATTTGTATCTCTCTAATGGCTAGTGATGTTGAGCATCTTTTCAGTATGTCTCTGGGCCCTCTGTATGTTCTCCTTGGAGAAATGTTTGTTCAAGTCTTTTGCCCATTTTTTAACTGGGTTGTTACAAAACAAGCAAGCAAAATATAACCAGAGACACTGAAATTAAAAACAATCTGACAGTAACCAAAGGGGAGGTGGGAGGGGATAATGGGGAGAAGCGGGGAGGGTTTTTCAGGAACAACTATAAAAGACACATGGACAAAACCAAGGGGGCTGGAATCAGGAGAGGGAGGTGGGGATGGCTGGAGAGGGGAGTCGGGGGGGTAAATGCAGACAACTGTAATTGAGCAACAATAAAATAATTTTAAAAAATCAGAGACCCTGAAAATTGAGGTATTTAGTTTGTGGGTGAAAAAGCAACACTCATCCTGCTCAAAGCACCAACAATTTTCTTTCTGTGCATAGCTGCTCATTCCCACACATATGATTTAATTTTACTAAAATAAAAAATAAAAATATTGTTATTAAAAATGAGAATTTGTATTGGAAGAAGATAAGATTTATTGATGTAATTGAATTTATCTGAACATGAAAATTTTACCTTTGTATCATAGTTGGGTGATTGGGATTCTTCCACTAATCACTTTTAGCTGTGGTTTCCAATATTAGCAACTTTTAGTGCAATTACTCAAACTGATACCAGATTGGAGAATCTGATTGTTCTTAAAAAATAAAAAGACTCAGACATATCATCATTGTGATTTTAAAAGATTTCAGAAGGACAAATAAAAGCATTCTTGGAGAGTGCAGACATTGGCATTGGTTGCTGATTAGGAAACCAGGGGCCTGTTAGGTGGGGCCTGGAGCTCCGAGGGGCGCAGAACCAGTAGACAGTGACTCCCCCAGGGGAGGTGGCCAGAGGCAGCACGGACAGGAGCCAAGGACCCAAGCATCTTACACATACTTTGTCCCACCAGCCTTCACTACAAAACAAACACTGAAAGGTAACATTGTAAAGAATTTCAGAAGGCAACCATAGAGCATTAATCCCAGTGTAAGGCTCTCCAGACCATGGGCTGCCATGGGATGTGCTGGCGCAATGCTTATGAAGCCAGCCCTGAGTAATAGGTGCTGTCTTTCTTGCCTTCTCTTAACTGGAAGAAAGTTTTTAGAATTGTATTTTATTGACTATGCTATCACAGTTGTCCCACTTTTTCCCCTTTGCCCCCTCCACCCAGCTCCCCCCACTCCCTCAGTCAATCCCCACACCATTGTTTATGTCCACTGGTCGTGCATAGAAGTCCTTTGGCTGCTCCATTTCCCATACTGTACTTTACATCCTCCTGGCTATTCTGTAACTACCTATTTGTACTTCTTAATCCCCTCTCCATTCCCCTGCATCCCCAAGTGCTGTATTAAGTGCTTTGTATACAAGTAACTATAAGAAAAGACAAATTCTGTAATATATTGAGTTTGAAAAACATTAATAAAACAAATATATAGTTGACCCATAAACAATACAGGTTTGAACTGCCTGGGTTCACTTAGACGTGGATTCTTTTTAATACATTCTGTAAATATATTTTTCTTTTTTATGATTATCTTAATACTTTTTCTCTAGCTTACTTACTTTATTTTTTTAAACAATTAAGATTTGAGTGTCTTTTTGTATTTTTTTAAGATTTTATTTATTTATCTTTAGAGGGGAAGGGAAGGAGAGAGGGAGAGAAATATCAATGTATGGTTGCCTCTCATGAATCCCCTGCTGGGAACTGGCCTGCAACCCAGGCATGTGCCCTGACTGGGAATCGAACCGCGATCCTTTGGTTTGCAGGCCCATGATCAATCCACTGAGCTACACCAGCCAGGGCTCTCTAGCTTACTTTATTGTAAGAATACTGTATATGATACATATAACCCATAAAATATGTGTTATGTTACTGCTAGGCTTCTGGTCAACAGCAGACTATTAGTAGCTCAGTTTGGGGAGAGTCAAAAGTAATACATGAATTTTCTATTATACAGGGGGTTGTTGCCCTTAACCTCCACATTGTTCATGGGCCAACTGTGCAGACAAATGTACACTCTAACTACACATTGCTATGGAAGAGAAAAAAGTTGTTGCATATAATGAAATATGGGATAATGACTTGAATTTTGTTGGTATTAGGACTCTTTGAGAAAATACTGTTTTAGTATAAAGAGTAAGAAGTCTCTAGCCAGATAAAGAGTTAGGGGCAAAAAAAGTACTCCAGGCACAAAACACAAAGTGGTAAAACCCTGAGGTGAAAAGGAACTCAAGTTTGTTCAAGGCACTGACAGACAGGCCAAGTTTAGACGGCCCATGAAGACCAGTGGGGAAAAAAGCGGACTAATGTTGTGAAGTAGAGATGGGTCTGGACAGCAGGCCCATGTTAGGGAAATGCGATTCATTCAAAGTTAAATAGAAAGGTGAGTGTCACATTATTTGGTTTTCATTTTATGATACTGGTATGGATGCTCTGTATAGAGTAGATAAAAAGAGGCAACGGGGAAGCAGGAAGATGGATTATAAGCCTAAGTAAGGACAGTGAGAGGTGCATGCGTAGATTTGTTTTAATTAGTAGAATTAATGGGACTAATAAAATTTCACAATGCTGATTTTTGTTTCTGAAGAAAGGGGTTTCTAACTTGTTCAACTTGGTGGATGTCATTTACTGATACCATGATGAGCAGTTTCAGGGGAGGATGCAGAAAACCAAGGAGAACTTACTGTAGCCTTCGAGTTGGCTAGTGTCAGCTCCACTCCCCTGCTTTCTGGAATTCGTTCCATCCTGACAAGCCCCCACCTCATCCCCGTTCAGTGCAGACTGCACTTTTCCTCCCTCGGAGTGCTTGTGCACATTCTTTTACCTCCAATTAATTGTTTTTTTTGAGTCTTGTGTTATGGGGAGTTGCCTACATGACCTGGGTTGACTATGACAGAGAACTTTGAAAGTAAGGAATACATTTTTATATGTCTCAAGGACTTGCATTGGCTTTGCAGATAGGAATTTTTATTGCTTTTCTTTATTTGTATTATTTATTTATTATTTTAAATTAATTAGATTTATTGTGGTGGTATTGGTTAATAAGATTATATAGGCTTCAAGTGTACATTTTGATGATACATGATCTTTGTATTGCATTGTGTGCCCACCACCCAAAGTCAAGTCATCTTCTGCCACCATATATTTGGCCCCCTCTACCCTTTACTACCCCCCACTCCACTGCCCTCTGGTAACTACCATACTGTTGTTTGTGCCTGTGAGTTTCTGTTTTATATTCCACATATGAATGAACTCATATGGCTCTTAGCTTTTTCTGACTGACTTATTTAATATTCACAAGGTCTATCCATGTTGTCTGTAATGGCAGTATTTGATCTTTTCTTAACGTATGAGTAGTATTCCATTGTATATATATGTACCGCATCTTCTTTATCCAATCATCTATCAAAGGACACTTTGGTTGTTTCCATGTCTTGGCCACCCATGAATAATGCTGCGATGAACATAAGGGTACATAAATCTTTACAAATAAATGTTTTCAAAATTTTCAGGTAGATACCAAGGAAAGGGATTGCTGGGCCATATGGTAACTCTAGTCTTAATTTTTTCAAGGAACCTCCATACTGTTTTCCATAGTGGCTGTACCAGTTTATATTCCCACCAGCAGTGAATGAGGGTTCCTTGTCCTCCACAACCTCTCCAACACTTGATTTTATGTGTCTCCCTGATAATGGCCCTTCTGATAGGTGTGTGGTGGTATCTCACTGTAGTTTTGATTTGCATTTCCCTCATGGCCAGTGAAGTTGAGCATCTTTTCATGTATCTGTTGCCCATTTGTATATGTTACTGTGGGAAGTGTCTCCTCAGGTCCTCTGTCCAGTTTTAAATCAGATCATTTGTTGTTGAGTTGTGTGAGTTCTTTACATACTTTGTATATTAACCCTTCATGGGAGCTGTTGTTTGCACATGTCTTTTTCTGTTTGGTTAGTTGCCTTTTAGTTTTTGGAAGCTTCCTTCACTGTGAAGAAGTTTTTCAGTTTGATATAGTCCTGTTTGTTTGTTTTTGCCTTTACTTCCCTTGCCTTCGGAGTCAAGTTCATAAAATTTTCTTTAATACCAAGGCCCATAAGTTTAGTAGCTATGTTTTCTTCTATGTAATTTATTGTTTTAGATCTTATATGTAAGTCTTTGATCCATTTTTAATTAACTTTTGTAAATGGGGACAAACCATAGTTTAGTTCCATTCTTTTGCATGTGGTTTTCCAATTTTCCCAGCACCATTTATTGAAAAGGCTTTCTTTTCTGCATTGTATGTTTTTGGCTCCTTTTTCCAAAATCATTTGCCCATATACATGTGGTTTTGATTCCGGGTTCTTAGTTCTGTTTCATTGATGTGTGTCTGTTATTCTGCCAATACCATGCTGTTTTGATTATGTAATATAATTTGGAGTCAGGGAGTGTGATACCTCTACCTTGTTCTTTTCTCTCAGAATTGCTTTGGCTATTCAGGGTCCTTCATGGTTCCATACAAATCTGTTGATTTTTTGTTCTATTTCTTTAAAAAGTGACATCGGAATTTTGATGGGGATTGCATTAAATCTATGTATTGCTTTGAGTAATATGGCCATTTTAACTATTTTGATTTTTTCGATTCATAAACATGCAGTATCCATTTCACTGTGTCTTTTTCAATCTCTTTTTATAATGCTTTATAGTTTTCAGTATATAGATCCTTCACATCCTTTAAGTTTGTTCCTAGGTATTTTATTCTTTCTGTTGTAGTTGCAAAAGGAAGTTTGTTATTTCTCTTTCCAAAATTTCATTGTTACTATATAGGAATACAATGGATTTTTTGTACATTAATTTTGTATTCTGTAACTTTACTGTATTTGTTTATTGTTTCTAATAGTTTTTTTTTTGGTAGAATCTTTAGGGTTTTCTATATGAAGAATTATGTCATCTGCCAAAAGTGACACTTTTAACCTCTTTATTCCTAATTTGGATGCTCTTTATTTCTTTTGCTTGATTGCTTTGGCTAGGATATCCAATACTATGTTGGATAAGAGCGGTAAGAGGGCACATCCCTGTCTTGTTCCTGATTTTATAGGAAAAGCTTTCAGTTTTTCTATTGAGTATGATATTAGCTGAGGGTTTGTCATATGTAGACTTTATCATGATAAGGTAGTTTCCTTCTATATGTGTGTTATTAAGTGTTTTAACCATAAATGGACATTGTATTTATGAAATGCTTTTTCTGCATCTACTGATAATATTACATTACTTTTATCTTTTGTTAATGTGGGATATTACATTGTTCTATTACAAAGAACCCAGAATTGTTAATGTATGGTACTACACATGTTCAATCATACTTGTCCCTCTGGAATAAACCACACTTGATTGTGATGTACTATTTCTTCATATATTATTGTATTTGATTTGCTAGTATTTTCTTTAGGATTTTTTCATCTGTATTTATCAAAAATATTCATCTGTAGTTTTCTTTTTTGTATGCTGTCCTTGCTAGGTTTTGGTATCAGTGTTCTGTTAGCCTCATAAAATATGTTAGGAAGTGTTGCCTCTTCTTCAGGTTTTTGGAAGTTTGAAAATGATGCTGTCAGATCTTTGAATGTTTGGTAGAATTCAATAATGAAGCCATCTGGTCCTGGACTTCTCTTTTTTTGGATGTTTTTAATGGTTGTTTCAATTTCCTCCTTGCTGATTGGTCTAGGAACGTATCCATTTCTCCTAGCTTGTTGGTGCCATATACTCTTTCGCAGTATTGTAGTATGATCCTTCGTATTTCTGCGATGTCTGTAGTAACTTATTTTTTCATTTCTGGTTTTGTTTATATGAGCCTTTTTTCTCTTTTTCTTAGTGAGTCTAGCCAGGGATTTGTCAATTTTATTAATCTTTTCAAAGAATCAGTTCTTTGCTGTATTAATTTTTTATATAATCTTTTTGTCCTGTATTTCATTCAATTCTCTTATTTTTATTATTTTCTCTCTTCTACTGACTTTGGGCTACTTTTTTTCTTCTTTTTCCAGTTGTTTAGTATGTCATGTTTTTTACTTGAGATTTTTCTTGTTTCTTGAGATAGACCTGTAATAATACAAACTGCCCTCTCATTACTGATTTTGCTGTATCCCAGAAGTTTTTATATGTCATATTGTCATTTTTATCTGTTTCTATATATCTTTGATCTTGCCTTTTATTTCTTTCTTGACCTAGTCATTTTTTAGTAGCATGTTGTTTAATTTCCACATATTTGTTGGGGGGTGGTTAATTCCTTTTTAAGTTGATTTCTAATTTCAACACATTATGATCAGAGAATGTGCTTGGTATAATTTCAGTCTTCTTAAATTTGTTGAAGCTAGTTTGTAACCCAACACATGGTCTATCCTTGAAACTGTTCTATGTGCACTGGAAGAGAATGTATAATCTGATGTTCTGGGAATGAAAGAAGGCTCTGTAAATGTCAGTTATGTCCATTTGGTCTAATGTATCATTTAAGGCTGATTACTTCTGTACTGATTTTCTGTTTGGGTAATCTATTTAGAGCTGTCAATGGAGTGCTTAGGTCCCCTATTGTGATTGTGTTCATGCCAGTTTCTCCCTTTACTTCCAATAATAGTTGTTTTGTATATTTCAGTGTTCCTTGATTCAGTGCATTTTTATTGAGAAGTGCTATGTCTAAATGATGTAGTGTCCTTTTATCATTATAAAACGTTCATCTGTGTCTCTTGTGACCTTTGTTATCTTGAAATCTATTTTGTCAGATGTAAGTATGGCTACACCTGCTTTTCTGTGCATGCCATTTGCTTGGAGAATCATTTTCTGCCCTTTCACTTTGAGTCTATCTTTGTCTTTACAGCTCAGATGTGTCTTCCAAAGGTAGCATGTGGTTGGGTTTGTTTTTGTTTTTTGTTTTTGATACAGTCTGTTACTCTGTGCCTTTTTATTGGTGAAATCAGTCCATTTACACTTAGGGTAATTGTTGATGTATGAGGATTCCCTATAGCCGTTTTATCTTTTGTTTTCTGATAATTCTCTGCCTCCATTGTTTTTTTTCCTTTTTTGTTTCTGTCTGTTGTTTTTGTTTGGTAGCATTCCATACATTTTTCCTTTGTTTTCTATTTTTTTTTTAAGTTGTGTGTTTCAGTTTTGAGTTTTATATGTGTGGTTACCCTTAGGTTTATGGAAAAAAGTTTCTTATATACAGTAGTCTTTTTTCTTTTGAATGCATTGGGTCTTTCTCTTTTTTGCAAACTTAGTCTTTTACCCTCTCCTCTTCTGTGTTTTTGCTGTCACAAATTATCCCTGTTAATCCTGTGTTCTTGGTGATCTTATCCATAGTTTTATGACCTTTGGTTCCTTGTTTCAGGTAGAATAACTCCCTTGAGTATTTCCTGCAATGGAGGTTTTCTGGTAATAAATTTCCTCAGCTTCTGGAAAAGTCTTTATTTCTCCTTTACATCTAAAGGATAACTTTGCTGGACATATTATTCTTGGCTGGTTATTTCTGTCAGTAGTTTGAATATTTGGTTCCACGCTTTTCTTGCTTATAGGGTTTCTGCTGAGAAGTTCAATGAATGCCTAATTGACTTTTCTTTATGGGCTACTTTCTTTTTTCCCAGACTGCCTTGAGAAGTCTTCCTTTGTCTTTAATTTTTCCACAGTAGTATTATGATATGCCTTCAAGGACTGAAGGATCTAGCTCTTTCCATAGGTTTTTGGAAGTTCTCATCAACTGTTTAAATAGACTCTCTGTTACCTTCTCCTTCTCTTCTTCTGATATACTTATTTTTCTTATATTGCTCTCTCTGAGGGAATCAGTTAGTTCTTGTAGAATTCTTCCATTTTTTTTATGCTCAAGTCTCCCTTTTCCCCTCTGCTTTATATCTAGATTTTTATCTTCAATATCTCTAATTCTTTCTTCCATCTGGTCTGCTCTATTTTCTAAGCTAGCTAGTTTATTCTTGATCTCTTTTACTGAATTCTTCATCTCCAGAATTTCTATTGTTTTTTTTTTAGAGTTTCAGTCCCTTTGTTAAAGTACTAATTTTGTTCATTGATTTTGTTTCTGAGGTCATTAAACTGCCTATCTGTGTTTTCTGGCATCTTGTTGTTTTTTTCAGAGTTGTGATCTTGAATTCTCTGTCATTTAAATCATATATTTTCATGTCTTTAAGTTTATTTTCTGGAAATTTCACCTTTTCTTTCTTTTCTGCCTTGTTACTTTGGTTATTAATGGTATTTGACAGGCTCTATTTTTGTCTAGGCATCTGTGTATGTGAGGCACTTCTCTAGTAGATTGATAAGAAGCCTTTCTATGATTTTCCAGTAAATGGCACAAATCACATGTTTCTAGCTCTCTTGCGTGCATCTAGCTTTCCAGATCTCTGCAGGGTGGTAGAAAATGGCCTGTGTTCCCTAGGAAAGTGGGTGCCTCTTCTGTGACCTTGTCATTCTGGTCCCAGAGGACCAACCCTGCAGGGGCACATGGAGGGCGATGGGGCTCCAAATCCATGAAATCCCAGTGATGTCCCCCACAGCCAGACACCAGTGCAGCTGGGATATGTAGGGTGCAGTGAGTTGGGGGAACCTACCACCTTCTTTGTTTGTTGCCTTGCCCTCTCAGCAGTGGTGACCTCAGGCCTTTGCAGAGTGACCCTGCATCTTCACAGGGCCCAGGGATTGGTTGCAAGTGTTCTAGAAATGCATGGATTGTGTTTGGAAAGATATTTCAATCTTTGACTAACATCAGTATCCCAATTAGGAGTATATTTTTATTTTTACATTTATTTAATCCTTATTAATGTCTTGTTGATTAGTTTATAGAGCTTTGTCCTCACCCACTTTGAACTGTACACTCAATTCAGAAGGGAGAAAACAAGGCCCACTGCCATTCGTTTTATGGAAATTCAAGTATGCTGTATATATAAATATAACAGAGATTTTGATGTAGTTAGTGGAATAGAAAGAAAGGACTTTAGGAGTCACAGTGAGGCTTGGCTGCATGGATCTGTAGCTGGGGAAATAAAGCAAGGGAAAAGTAAAGTACAGGAGTCTAGATATGAAAAGATGCGTCCATGGCCTAGAGGGGTTGGCCATCCTGAGGGAGTAGAAAACTGGGTACAGTGGGGCACCATAGTCTTGTTGCCTCACGCATTTCTGTATAAAGTGGAGAGATGCATTCATATACTTCAAGAGGCCTTGCATGTTGGGATGAGGCTGGTGACTGGGAAAGGTGATGGAGAAAGGGTTTATTGCTCTCTCATGGTCATACTCTTCTCATTCTTAAGCATCTAGTTTTGAAGTCCTTGTAAAAATAATGTTTAAAAAAAAACATAGCCCTGACTAGTGTGGCTCAGTTGGTTGGACATCATCCCAAAAAGTGAAGGATTCTGGTTCAATTCTAGGTCAGGGCACATGCTTGGGTAGCAATCAGGTCCCCAGCTGGGGTTGTGCAAGAGGCAACTGATCAATGTGTCATATTGAAGTTTTCCTGCCCCTCTTTCTCCCTCCCTTTCCTTCTCTCTAAGAATAAACAAATAAAATATTTTTTTAAAAAGAATAAAATGTAGACATGAATCTGGATAGAGAGTAATATTTTTGCATCAGTGACAGAGATGAACCATAGGGACCCATGATGTAAGCCAGAGGCTGGGAATAAACTTTTTTTTTCTCCAGAGAGTGGTGAGATACATAGATTGAGTGGAATACTTAATTAATTTTATATAATTATAATTGATCATAATTAATTAAAAATCATTTTTAAAAAGTACATCTTATCCATTCCATATTTAGATAATTTTTCATGTTTTAGTATTGATATGGGTCCTTTTAAAAAATCCATATACTATTAGCCTTAAAGACACAAGGACACACAATAAATTCTATCAGAATAATTCAGGGACTCATCCATGTGTGCAATAATTGTGATTGTGAGCAACTGAGGAAAATTAGTGTGTAATGTCTTAATTAAAGCTGGGCAACACAACTTTATTTACAGATTGAATTCTATTAAATTTTCAGAGTGGTATATTTTTATTTTACTTTTATATAATTAATATTTAGCATAGCTCTTTGGGTAACACATTGCATTATTAATATACATTTTGTGAGAAATATAACTGTGTAAAAAAAGTCTTTTTGGAAAATAGCCCATAAATTTTGCTATTATATTAAAATGCAAATTTTGCCTCTGGCTTAACAATTTAAAATACTTATGAGTTGCATTTTTTCTTGTTTAGAGATATTAGCTGAGAAAAAATTGTTAAAATCGGTTTGATTTTTGCATGGAGGTCTGTTTTCACATTTTTAAACCCGTGTTGATAATCTTTCCCAGTGGCATTCTTAACTCATAGATATTATGTGACTATTGTTTTTGCTTTAATCCTGCTCTTGTTTCCTTAGAAAAACTGTGACTTGTATCAGTAGCATATTACCAAAGTTGCATGGCTATTAAAGTTTGAGCCTTGGGATAAAAGAGTAAAAATTTCAAATTCGTATTATTGGTTTTGTCAAAGGACATTGTTATTTTGGTTGTGGCATTCCCTCTAAAGCAGCCTCTAAGAAAAACACCATTTATCTCAGTTTAGCTATAAGAAGTCCACAGAAATCCTTTCTTCATTTTTTAAAATAAGCTTTCAAAATATCCCACAAGTAGAAAACTGGAGTTAAGCACAAAACTGTGTAATGTTTGGTAACACCAAATACATCTTCTGAACCTTTTTTATTGACAAAATTAATGAAGAAGGAGTAAACAAAAACTTCCCAAACTCTCTATTCCTTAATGCAAAAATAGGGCTATATGAATCCTCTATTAGTCATGGTATATCTCAGATCAGAAGTGAATGAGGATCCTCTGAGTATAATGAAGGGTATTTTGTGGGGTTGAAAAGAAAGTGGATTTCCTAACTCTAGGTTGTAGCTTAGTAACACACTGTGGTTCCCCATGCAAACGCCATTGCTCCCATTTCTCATTTGCTTCCACTCATTCATTCTCACTCCCTGCAACAGAAACTGTGCCTCTCAGTGACTCTGTGCTCCTGAGCATAGCCAGAGAAAGCCGGCCTTTACTTAGCAACCCCTCACCTGTTCTGCTTCCCTCCTGGAGGATTAGATTTAGAAATATGTGGAAATAGGACTCTACTATTTTTTATTTGGTAAACATGTTATATCCAGTTCCTAAAATTCATCTGAAAATTATTGTTGAGCAGGTAATCATGTGTTGCATAGCATAATTTCATTTATGTTCAGCATTTTTTAAAAACTGATACCAGTAATTATCTTCATATCACAAAATAAATGCTTTCATAAACTTGTGTTACTCTTATAGAATTTGAGGAGAGGGTTATTGTATTTTGTTCTCAAAGGATAATTTTCCAATGAGTTTTAGCTCTTTCCAAATCAAAGTTCTTCTCCTTGAGTCTAAATATTTAGTATGCCTTGTTTGTCCCGGGAAATAGGAGAGACTTTTCCACATACTGATAACAACCACACTAATATTCCAAAGCTAACTAACTACCTCAGACCATTAATTTGTTCACCCCATGCATACAAATATTAAACATCTCTCTTGTGCATTACTTCTAGGTTTTAAATGTAGTATTTTGGAATTTGAGGTTAATTTTGGAACGTCTCAAATCAGCAAACAAAATATAGTCCATTAGAAAATTAAAACAGCATTGGAATTTCAAGACAGCAAGACAGGTAATTCTCACATGATAAACTAAATGAGGTCACAGTTGCTTCTCCAATTATTTTTTAAAGCCTCCCCTACAAACCAAGGGCCACCATGTGTTTATTACGAAGTATCTTTAGTTTTGGAAACAACTAAGAAAATAATTCACTGCTGTCATTCATGATTAACTCCTAGATTATTTTCAAATTGAAAGAGGCCTAAAATTATATAAGTTCATTTCAAGGGAGTATATGGAATAGTCTTCATTTTTTATTATTGTATTTTTAATACTAAAAATATGACTGCTATATTAAAACAGAACCTTGGCTAATATTGTTTAATATACACCTAAAACTGTTTACAAGGGAAAGATAAATCACTATAAAGAAAACTTTAAGGAAAATATAGGACAGTTGGAGCTTGGCTACAGCAGCCATTCTGAAGGCAGCACCCGACTCTCAGTGGTTCAGGACGTGGTGGTCCAATGCAATCCTCTGGTATCCATAGGTATTAATTATCTGCAAAGAGGCAAGACTTCTCAAAGGCTTCTTGGATCCAGAGGCCTTGTGATGGGGAAGAAACACATTACTGGGGTGTCAGTTTTAACAGCAACCAAGACAGCTCTTTGGAACTGCTGCTCCCACTCCCTCCCTCCTGGAGACCTGGTCTCTCTCCCCACTGGTGCAGCTGCTGCCTCCCGTTTCTTTTTGTCTCTTCCACAAGACTCGTTCTTTATCCACCTTCCATGTACGCGATGAGAGATTGGCTTATGTGATTCTGGAGGCTGAGAGTCCTGTCACCTGCTGTCTGTAAGCTGGAGACTCAGGAATGCTGGTGGTGTCTGTGGTCAGTCCAAGCTTTGAGGCCTGCTAACAGGGAAGCTGATGGTTGAAGTCTCAGTCTGAGGGTGGGAGACCGATGTCCCAGCTCAAGTTCTCAGGCAAAAGAAGTGAATTCTCCCTTTCTGTGCTTTTTTATCTTTTCAGCCCTCAGTGGATTTAGAACGATGTCCACCCACACTGGGGACAGCGATCTGTTTTATTGAGTCAGTTGATTCAAACGTTAACCTTGTCCAGGATCACCCACATACACACACACCAAAATCATGTTTAGACTGATCTGGACACCCAGTGAGCCAATCAAGTGGACACGTGCAATTAGCCATCACAACCTCTAAGTTTGAGTGGCCTTGGCTTAGGCGCCCACTCTTGTTATTCTCAGATATGGCCAGAGCGCTGCAGGGACGCCAGATCCAACAGGGCTGTGAGCAGGGCGCATCCGTTTAGATAGCCTCTGAGCTGGAAAGAAGCATTTGTTATCTCTAGGACATCATTCGTGTCAGTGGTGGGGACACTGAAGCCCAAGAGTAATCGTACAGCCAGTGAGGACAGATTCAAAACCAGAGCCCGGTTTTGGTTAGACTAATTGCTAATCAAATATTATCACCATTTATCCAAAAATATTTACTATAGACCAGTGGCACGTAAGATATGATTATGTGACTAAACATGATTTAGAGATACGAGGGTTTTTTTCTTTAGGAAACTAACATATAAAATAGACCAAAGTAATGTGGAGGGGCAATCGAAGGACTGCAAGAAGGAGTGGCTTATTAGAA
Organism: Carollia perspicillata; assembly: GCA_004027735.1. Classification (NCBI taxonomy): domain Eukaryota; kingdom Metazoa; phylum Chordata; class Mammalia; order Chiroptera; family Phyllostomidae; genus Carollia; species Carollia perspicillata. Next base: position 18,596 of record PVKM010015620.1, read on the forward strand.
AGTTGTGAGATGTTCAAGATCAATTTCCGAATCTGCTAAAGCACTTTGACTGTTTTTCATTTTTCTTTGTGGTTTTCCTTTCTGTTCTAGGAGCCTATTAATACCGTGCTCTGCTTTGGCCTAGAATCCCCTTCTTTTCCTGGTCAGTCCTTATCAGAATTTAAATATAATTATTCCTAACAGAACAAATACTTCTCTCATATCTGTCCCTTTTTTTGATGGTTTTTAACATTACTGTTCGACACAACTCTTTCTAGGTTAGGATTTCTTTTTTCTTAAACTCTCACAGGGGTGTCCAACCTGTGGCCCAGGATGGCTATGAATGCGGCCCAACACAAAATCATAAATTTACTTAAAACCTTTGTTTTGCTCACCAGTGTTTGTGTTTGTGTATTTAATCCATGACCCAAGACAACTCTTCTTCTCCCAGTGTGGCCCAGAGATGCCAAAAGGTTGGACATCCCTGCCTAGCACTATGTTTATTCTGATTATATTATCACTGTAGGCAGGGAGGCCGTTACTGCCAATTTTAATTTTAATTTTCTGGTTCATTTCAACATGTAGTTATCTTGATTTAGATATTATAATAGAATGGAAATCCAAGTCTCCATTAAAAAGTGACTGGAAGAATAAATTACAATACTTCCATGTAGTGAAACATTACACAGTTTTGAGGACGAAAGATAAACCTGTGCTGACATATGTCATGCAATGCTGTTCAGTGGGCAGAAAACACACAGCAGAAGAGGGTGTACAATTGAACAAAACTGTGTTCATACACAGATTAGCACACACGTTGTATACGTATATATGTATGTACATATGTATGCAGTACACACCCAGACACACATACATACACAGAGAAGGACTTGAAAATTATGGAAAAAAATTGTCAACAGTGCTTCCTACCAGGGAGTGCAATAGTTACTTTGTACATTTCATTACATTTTGAAATTTTGCAATAAGCTTGATTTTATATTATTATAAAATTAATTTATTACAAAACAATAAAATAAGAAAGGCACAGTTGAAAAATACCCATAACTTTAACGGAAATACTCATTCCACCCCTAGTTTTTGAATTACTGTGATGAAAAAATGCCCCATACGTTATAGTGCATCGCATGTAAAATGTCAACAATTTAATATGTAACAGTTTCAGGTGTCATTCGTAAATAGATATATATTTTTTAATTATTTTATTATCTAGGCTTTGTGTTTTAATGTTTCTAAAGTTTTTCATATCAATAGAGAAGACTATATTACATAACTTTACCTAGGAATTAACAACTTTAAACAGATTTAGTTTACTATATGTATTTTAGTTGAATAGAGAACTTAAGTAATAATAATAACTCTACCAGTCAAAACGACAAGCTATTATAACTTTGTAGTTATAATATTTTATAGTTTGAAGTTTCATCCAGATCTCTATTACAACATACTTGATTATTTTGTGATTAGATTTTGGAACAAATAGGATGTGATAATTAGACAATTACTCTTTTAAGACATTGTAATCTAACGTTGCCCAGGCCCCACTACTCCTGCTGCTCACGGCTTTTATCCGCATTCCCGCAGAGCCACGCTCTCGCTTGTTTCCTGCTGGAGACTCTCCCTTGTTCAAGGCCGTGGTTCCGTTCCCGTTGTTGTTTCACCTTCGCCCATTGTCAGTTCTTTCTGGCTCTTCTCTCCTGCCTCCGGCTGCCCAGTCACTGCTCCCAAAGCCACTCTGGGAAAATGCTCTTTCTGCCCAAGCTGCTCTTCTCTGAATTTCCAAAGTTGCAAAACAGAAGGATTGTAAATGACCAACATTTCCTTTCGGTTTTATCTCACTAGAGCTCTGCTGTTCCTAACACAGAAATGGGCTTCATGGAGTTCATTAAGTTTAATAAGCAATAAACTTAACTCTGTAATCCAGATAGACTTGGAAGGGTAAGGAAAATCGGGAACTCAATGAACTGCAGCGAGAGCATGGAGATTGTAGGACATTCCAGGCAGATGAGGGTGAAGGAGTGCTGTCCTGAGCTACAGAGGGAATGGTCTGCTGGTTAAGGTAAAACCCAAGTCTAGTTTATGAGAGTTGTCTGTAGTCAGCAGCGGTGACCTTCTTGTTGGTCTTGCCGTTCCTGGACCCATAGTGCTCCATGGCTGTCACAACACCCATGCCATCTTTCACTTGGCCAAAGACCACATGCCTGCCTTCCAGCCACTTGGTCTTGGCAGTGCAGATGAAAATCTGGAAACTGTTTTTGTTGGGCCCAGCATTTGCTGTGGACAAGATGCCAGGACCCTTTTGCTTCAGGATGAAATTCTCATCATCAAATTTTTCCCTATGGATGGACTTGTGTCTTCAGCCATTATAGCGTGTGAAGTCACCACCCTGCAATAAATCTCGGAATAATTCTGTGAGAGCAAGAACATTTGTAACCACATCCTTTCTTCCCACTGCACAGGGCGTGACAGTTTTCTTCCATCTGATGTTCCATCTTTGGAAATTTGTCTGCAAACAGCTCCAAGGAGATGCAACTCAAGGGCTTGCTGTCTACAGCAGTATTGAAGAACACAGAGGGGCGGACCACAACTGGGCCCGGGGAGCTCTGGGGCGGTGGCGTCTGCAAGACCTTTATTGCAAACTTAATTTTTTTCCCATTTGGAAAGTCTTAATGAGTGTTTAAATAGAAATATCACTGGGAAAGTTATGGGCTTTGTCATTGGCACGGGTATCAGTGTACCACCTGAAACTGGATCTTGATAGAAAACTTTGAAGAGAGAGCATGAGTACACTGGGTACCTAGAGAGATGAGGCCAGCTGTGGCCAAGGAGGGGCAGGGAGGTCTGCACACCCACAGATTGCTGGCTCACAGCTTCTCTAGAGAACAAATGTAAAACAAGAATCAAGATCCTTTGATTTCCTACTAATCCAGAGATCGACACAGGGATGTGGGCAAACATTTGTGACACCCATTGACTTGCAGCCTCTGCTCTGTCAGGAGAAATTTCCTTCAGCTCCTCTCCTCTCTTCTTGCTCTCAAAGGCGAAGCCTCTCCCTCCTCTCATTCTGGGACTTTTAGTGGCCAGTTCCCATCATTCAGACTTTGCTAAACCACAAGAAGAGTGGTTGCCTTGTGGAAGCCCCCTTGAATGAAGACACAGTACCAACCTTGAGGGCGTAAGCCGTGCCCCAGGTGGTGAGGCATAAAGAAGGAGGGTGCCTGCATTCCTGGCGGCAGTGAGTTGCCACACCAGCCTCGTACTGCTACCTCTGGATCTTTTTATTCTTTTATTTTAATTGTTGTTCTAGTACAGTTTTCTGCTTTTTACTCCCATCCCAGCCCACCCCTACTGGAAACTTTAGATGAAACATTCTTTACTCACAATGTTTCGTTTGTTTTCTCTCAGAATTTGAATAGCTATTTCCATGAATCAGAGGAGACAATTAAAAATTTCTATTCTTTTTCAGTCTTGCAAATCTGATACACCCAGAAAGTAGATCTAGCCAAATAAGTAGTGTACTTTGATTTAAAATTGCACTACTGGTCCTAGTACTGAGAACAATTGTTAATTTTTCTTTTAACTCTCTTTTTTATACTTACCAGACAGCATGAAAATAGTAAATACATATAAAAAGCATCTGTGGATAACCTTTCTTTTTTCTCTTTCTAAGTCATTCTCCTACCTGTATTTCACAATTCACTGTTGTTCCCACTGTTAGAGCAGGCAGGCACTTAGATAATTAGCAAAAGAGGAGGGAGCGAAAGGAGCAGAAACCCTGGAGAGTAACTGGCGCTGTTCAGCCAATTGAAGCAAACCTTCCTGTTTACTGGACTAGGCAGGAAAGATAGATTTACAGCCACCCTCAGGGTAACCGGCATCCTTCTGCCTGAGCAACGTGGGGAGGAAGAAAACGCAAGGGGAATTCCTTTTACTAAGTGCATTCTCAATAGAAACCAAATGATGAAGCTGAACTAGGAAGCATGCGCAGTAGGAACCAAAATGGTTACCATAAAAGGGGGAGGAGACTAGCGTGGGAAAGTCTGGGGGAAAAGATCAGATTAGCAGAAGGGCACAAGCCCCAGGAAAACCAGGAAAGAGATTGGATAGTTTGAAAGAAAGATTGCACTTTCTCAAACCCAACGGAGTATTTTTAAAAACTGAAAACCTGACAAAGAACCCAGCCCATGCCCTCCTTGGAGAAAGCCAGTGCCCTTCTTTCTCTTGGACACGTAGGTTCTTTGCCTTGTCTTCTCCTAAACTCTAAGGGTCCCCATGAGGCTTGCAAGCAGGGCAGCAGAGGACCCCTGTTTTGCCTCTGTAACCCCTTTCCTGAGTCCACACAGCCACTACCCTATAGCCTGGCGGCTCTCTGTCTCTTCAAGAGTGCATTTTTTCTTTACACTGTAATAAATCTTGCCCCTATCTCTTAAAACTCATCCTACATGAGTATCCCTGAAAATTCTTTTCCTGCGATACCATTGAAGAACCTGATTCCTCTGATTTATGTGTTGGCTGTTTTATGATAAAAATATTGGTAAAGTTACATTGGGTATGAGGTATCCATTAATTTTATGGTTGCGTGATAGTTAGGACTGACATTTTGTGAAAAGGATGTTATTTTAGAGACATACAGACTATTTTAAAAAAAGGTTTCATTTGTTTTTCCACAAGCAGGTGAGATACTGAGGATGAGGTGTCTGGAATAGGAGTCTAGACGGTAGGGCGCTCACAGAAAGTACCCATGGTCTTCTCATACATAAATAAAAGGGGTTAATCACCTGCTGTTCACCCTGCTGGAGAGGAAGGGCTTTTTGTTAGGATTATGAGGATGACTGAATACATGACACCCACCAGACACCAGAGAGGTGAGTTCCACAGATTCTCACATGAACCCCAGCCACGGGGGGCAGGACACAGTTCACACTCTGGGCCACATGGGGGTTGAAATCAGGAACAGGGTGAACAAGCAGAGGCTGGGGAAGGCAGGCTTTGTAGTATTAAGAGGGTCAGGTGACCCTTGACTCCCAAGAGATGATGTGGTTGACTTCTTTCAACAATACCAGTGCTAGTAGGAAATTAGACCTGCACCTCAAGAGGTGCAGGAACTACACGCGGCCTTTTTGATAAGGAGACCTGTTTGGCTAGGGGAGCTTATTCGTGGGAGCGGCTGTGGGAGGGGAGGTTGTGATTAGGCCATTCGAGGCCATCCCAGTTCCACCAGATGTCGAGGCAGCACATAATACCAGGCCTGTTTCAGGCCTTTCAACACAAAATGACTTCTATGTTGTCTTTGGTTTATGAGAAACAAATATCATTTCTGCTAGTTTTAAAAACATGCCTAATTATAAAGGCAAAACAAAGACTCCTATGGAAATTCCAAGCCCAGAATTATGAGAAGACATCAGGAACCAAACCTGTGTTCTGGGTGGTTTTGAAGGATGGCCTCTCATTCACCCTTTCACGGATGGTCTGCTCAGCTCTGTGTCTCTGATCCTTGTTCCGTGTATTAACTCTTCTGCTACCAGTAACCTCAGGTGCCTCTCGTAAGCGCCACTCTCCTCAGCCACAGCAGTACTTGGTTTTGTAGCTCTGATGCCTGCCAGCGATTGGCAACCATTCTATGTGTATAGGTTCAAATTCTTAAGACAAAATCCTATTATCTTAGACTTTTGCATTCTCACCGAGGCAGCAACGCCAGGCCAAGTTATGTGCTTATGGCAAGCTTATGAATGAGCTACTGCTGAGAAAGACATCCACTCTTATATAGTTGACGTTAGCTGATGTCAGGGGTATGTCAAAACATGGCTAAACCATGGAGCGAATGATGGAGACATTGTCTTCCTCAGTGAGGAAAGGTGTGGGATGCAAGGCCTTCCTAAAGGTACATAGCAGGACACCTCAAGCATCAAATCAGTCACCCTCTGCAGTTTCTCTTTCAGAAATTAAAACTGTAATTTCTCAGCCACCAAGTCAAATGAGGAAATTAGCCTGTCGTCTTGTTCTTTTTGCTGCCCACCTCCTCATCTTCTGTAATTTTGATGCACTAATATGTTGTTTCTTTCTTTCTTGTCTCTCTCTTCCTTTGAAATATACAGCCATTACCTTGATCCAGGTGCCTTTTCCTTCCCCTTCAACTTGGGGCTGTTAAAGCTTCTCTCTGCAGCCCGCCTTACACCCAGCCCAGCAGGCTCCAATCAAACATTACTTGCAATAAGTTACTTTCCATGTCTCTCTGTCCCTCCAGAATAGTCTTCAAAGCAATACCTTGAATTCATTTCTGGGTTTTTATGTATATGTTCTGCTTCTTTTCAAAAGGAGACTGTTCTCTCGGGAAGTTTACATCTATATAAAAGACTGGAATTATTGGGAAGGAAATAAAGATTGAAAAATAATTATAACCCTCCATATTTTTATACGTTTTGTTTTATTTGTCTATTTCCCAAACCGGATTATAAACCCCTAGTAGACAGGAATTAAGTCTCATGGGTCTTGCTGCCTCAGTACCCAGTTCATGATATATGCTTTTGATGAGGGTGATACTGTCGATATCCTTATGCTTTGAAGAAATTCATAGTGAGTTATTTGCATTATGTATTATTTATTTGATACAACTGCTTACAAGAGATTAAGTACGGCTATTGTGTTTTATTTAATGGGATCACAGAGTGGGAAATAAACTGGCTTAAATGTGACATATAACATGTTAAAAGCCACAAACCGAATGGTGCATCCCAACAAGGAGTTTGTGATCTTACAAAACACTTAGTGATAGTACAGAAAATTTCCCTGCTGACTAAAAGATGGGCAAAACTTTTTATTATGGTAGAAACATAGCTTTTGGTCTTTTTTAAAAAATAGGTAAAATTCATAGAATTAAAACAATGAAGCACGAGTATTCCCTGAGCAGAAAATCACCTAAAATAATGAGATGAGATCTGCTATGAATACAAGTTTGAATTAAATAAGAATTACTATTTCAAACACAAAGTATGCATTAAAAGATACATATATACCATTAATCATGTAATTTATTGAAATCCATGATTTATTATTGTTTACTTTTTACTTTGAAATGTATTGTATTCTTGTATCACCTTATATTCAGTTCAAGGGGAAAGGCCACACATACGGAAATCAGATCTTCTGAGCTGTAGGATCTGGTGTATTGTAGCATTTTTATGCCATATTACTGATTCTCTATGTGTATGTATATGTGATATGATAGATATTCAGAAATGATACATTTTGAGCAACTAGGGCTATGCATTATGATCAGCTGTGGAAAGTTTTCATTTCAAATTTTTCTTGAAATTTGACCAAAAGACCCTTAAATACTTTGTTTATCTTCTATTTATGTAAGAATTAACATTTTGCTTATCAAACTTTTGGAATACTCTGATTTTTAAATCTAGAAAAGGACTCTCTTCTCCATTTTCTAGATGTGTAAGTATATACAAAGGATTCATCATGACTGCACTGAGAATGTTGATTGACAGCTGATAAAAGTTATCAGAACTGCCCATCATATTGAAACTAAGTAGTGCAAAAAGGCTTGTAAAAGCTTCAAGTTATCCCGTCAATATCAGCATTTCATTAAGGATTAATTGGGCCAAATCTTCTTGTTAATAAATCTCAAAATATCAATCAGTCTATCACTAAAGTGTGTGACTTGCATGTTATATTGTATGTCTGCATATTCATGGTAAAGAAATGAGGTATTTTGCCTTTTTTTGTTTTTAGTTTATATGTATGGCATGCAATGTCAAACATTTTTAATTAAGATCAGCTCAGAGCATACACACAGTCAAGATTAATTTTAATATTTTTCATAATCACAAAAATAGGGAACAATATCTTTTTTCTTTGGAGACCATTCCAGAATTGATTTTATACTTATTCATAGCTCAGAACAAAATTAATTTCATTTACAAAGTGAAAATAGATCACTTTGCATGTCCAACTTAGTATAATATAAGATAGTGAAAAGTTTGTTAAAGTTACTCAACTAATTAATTAACCAGGCTCTCATGACTTCTCCCTGTCATATAGTAATAATAAAAATATCATTTATATATAGTAAGCATAAAAATAGCTGTGTTACTTGAAGTCATTAACAAGCATCTTATTTAAATAAAAATAAGCTTATTCATTACATAACAAATATTTATCGATAATGTACTTTGTTCTCTATATTCTGCAAAGTAATGGGGGGAAATGATAAGCAAAACAGACACAGTGCTTATTATACCGGTGGAGTTAACAGTTTATTGAAGAGAAATGCAGGATATATAATTTAAATTGTTTTACCATGCAAAATTACAGCTCCAGCAATACTGTGAAGGAGAGGTTTACGTGCTGTGAGAGCCCATGATGGGGAGATCTGACATAATGAAGCAGTTCCAGAAAGTGTTAAAGAGGTGGCATGAGTTTGGGTCTGAGGATTGATAGGAATTGGTGATGGAAAGAGTCAGTGAAGGGTCTGCCCAGGCAGAACGGCTGCATAAAGGCCCGTGGGCTAGATGGAGTTCAACAAATTCAGGAACCGTTGTGCATTAAATTGTGTTACCCCAACAAAGATATGCAGGTTCAGTCCCCAGTCAGGGCCCATGCAAGAATCAACTAACAAATGCATAGATAAGTGGAACAACAAATCGGTGTTTCTTTCTCTCTCTAAAATCGGTATTTCTTAAAAGAAATTAAAGATACCTTCCTCACTGCCAGATTTTCCTTCTTAGTGTTTATATTTGCTTTTATTTTGTCATTATTATTTCTAGTAAGTATGGGAAAGGAATGGTCAGTAGCTGGCCTGGAGGCCTCCGCTGACTGCGGACTTTCTTGGAAAGGAAGTTTTCTTGAACTACGTTGGTGACAGCTGTGTGGCCAGCAGGATTCTGTCTGCTAGTGGGAGAGCCGTTGTCCAGGGACTGCAGTAGTGGGCTGTCCAGGGTGCTCATGGAAGACACACCTCGAATCCATGGGTTTATGTGGCATGGCCCCCTGGGGGCATCGTGTACCGTATGTCACATTCTTAGTATAAGATGGAAATGTTCCAGGCCAATGTAACTGCTCCCTTTGTTTAAACCGTGCAACTATACATGTACTTCATTTGTTA
>PVKM010015621.1:0-27693 GCA_004027735.1 Carollia perspicillata
AGATTGGCTACATAGAGGTGGACTAAGCAAATAATATATCGAGATAATAAAAGCCCAGTTTCTTACTGTCAGAGAAGAAGGGTACAAATATGAAAAGGGGAAACGATAGTAAATGCTGCAGTGATAAGAAATAGAAATTGGAGATACTGGTGTGTACTTGTGATTATAAATAAATATGTGTGTATGTGTATATACACATACATATACCCACATACTGATACAGAGAGAGAGGGGAAGGAAGGAAGGAAGGAAGGAAGGAAGGAAGGAAGGAAGGAAGGAAGGAAGGAAGGAACACAGTAAGTTGTAAACTTCCTTTGTCCGCTAGAGGAGTCTAGAGGTAGCAGTATCCCAGAATGAGCACATCTTGTACCCAGATCCTGGTTTCTAGATGCCACTCTGGTTAGAGAACAGGGCTCCTTGGAGAAATGGCTGATCCCAGGGATAGCACAAGGGAAGAACAAGATGAGCTTCAATCACTTGTGCCAGAAAGTAAGGAAGTGCTCAAAGAATGATGGAAACGTGTTACAGTCTGAAGGGGCTCCTACTAGACACGTCTGGGACAATTTGAGCATCAAAATCCACAATAACGGTACAGTCGTGCACCACCTGATGACCAGTATACATTCTGAGAAATGTGTCATCAGGTGATTTCGTCCTTGTGCAAACATCGCAGAGTCAGTTTACATAAACCTAGATGGTATAGCCTGCGCTGTAATGGTATGTGCTGTGCTTTCATAGGGCTGGCGGCACGGTAGGTTTGCTTAAACCAGCACCACCAAGCGCACGAGCAATTGCACCACAATGTTAAGATGTCACTAGGCAATAGGAATGTCTTGTTTTTACTGTAATCTTAAGGGACCACTGTCATATATGCAAATCATCATTGCCAGAAGTGCCACTATACAGTGCATGGCTGCACTGAATTACAATTCATTCAATAAAATAGGAATTCACCAATTCTCAATGATAAAGGTAAATAAATAAATGGGAAGAACAAAAAGCTCTTCCTTACAGTTTAATATTTTGTAATGTAGAAGGAAGGAAGGGATTAGAAAATTAATGTTCTTCAACCCATATAATAACAATTAATCAGGCAAGAAATAGCAAAAGATGCTAAAACTAATTGGTGAATGTGGGCTGAGGAAGAGGATTTCATAGTCTCAAACTTTCTCCCCACGACATAATTATTAACTTCCAAGTGTAAAAGCCAAATCATATTTACAGTAGAGAAACCTCAGAGAGAGACACCATCTCCATCTTACTTAAGTGATCAAAGTGAACATCACCAGTAATAAAAATTAAAGAATTGACACCATGTATCACCTGACTAGATGTAAGAAAAAAAGCAAAGCATCATTTCTGTAGGATTTTGTCCAAGAATTGTATGACCTGTATATAATTATAGATAACATTAAATAAACCCAAATTGAGGGTCAGTTGCCAAAACAGCTGACCTATAATCTTCAAAGATGGCATGGCCAAGAAAGTCAAGGGAAGAGGGAGGAACTGTTTCAGAATGAGTGACACCACCAAGTACCACAATTGAACCTGGACTGTCTCTCATGTATAAAGAACATTACTGAGACAGCTTGTCGACTGTGGATAAAGTCTCTGGGGAGAAGGTATATGGAAATTCTTTTACCACTCTTGCAACTTTTCTACAAGCTTGAAATTGTTCCAAAATTAAAAGTGACAAAAAAATCTAAGTGCTGCTATTTTTTGACCATGACTCCAATGGTTGAATTTCCTAATAGTCAAGTTCATCTAAGAAACAATTGAATACATTTGCAAAACCAAGCTTAAACACTGAACACTCAGTAAATAGTGACTCACCAAAAGCCTCACCTTTGAATTACTAGTATTGTTATTATTAGTACTTAACATTCATCTAGCACCCACATTGTTTTACATAATTTGGCAAAAGTAATGGTTCCCTCAAGGAGCTCTTCTGAAAAAGCAAAAACATACATATCCAAATACGCCGTGTGTAAAGGGACAGAGAGCCACGGGTCAGGTCTCACAGAGAGAACACTAGACTCAGCTGTCCCTCTCCCTTTCCTGCACGTTGAAGGCGGTACAGAGCCAGGTGTTCGCACATTACCAAATCGCTGCTCTGTAATTTGAAAAGAATGACAATGACATCCTGTTGTGGTCATGAACAATTTAGTGTCGCAGTACACCTGTGCAACCCCAGGCCATCAACATTTCAGCGGGACTGTGTAATTACAGTGGTACCACTTACGACTTACATTTCCTGGTGACTTCCTGGATGCAGCATCCCTTCATCTACCTGACTTTCAGTTACAAATGGGGTCAGCGGAGTCCAGTAAAGGCAGAGAACCTGGACAAACCTGTGGCTGCTGCGGCTCCTGCCTTTGAACGAGCTTCCTGAAAATCCCCCCACTGCAGGCAGGAGGCAAAATTTGAGTGCTGCTGCTTGAAAAATGTTTTCAATTCTCTCATGTTTATCTATGTCACAATCTACCTTTCCCCTTTCCAATACTAAGTTTTAAATACACATTTGCTTATTATGAAACAGACCACAAATTGCCATATATGGGAGAGAGTCATAGCTCATTCAAATTGCTGAAGAATCTCTAAAAATTATATCAGTTGACAGAATGCCAGGGATTGCAGAGATCTACACCAACTCTATTCTTTCTACCTGAGACACTTCAGAGGAAATTTTATTGGTAAAATAATAATAATAGTAGTAGTAGTGATAATAATAATACATTGAATGCTTTCTAAGGGTGGGACAAGATTTCCAAATAGTGAACATGTAATGACTCTTGTAATCCTCGTAACAACTCTAAAAGGGAGTATCGTTGTTATCCCACTGTAATGGCACAGCCCACAGAGGTTAGGTAACCCATCTGAAGTCACACAGCCGATAAATGATAAAACCAGCATTTCAACCCACATGGTTTTGTTCCACAGCCCAAGGTCTTGATATCAGACCTCGCTCTCTCAGAGAGCTGTATAGGTTGTGACCGCCACTACCTTAGCACAGCTTTTTCTATTTTATCTATCAAATCTGAAGTTAGAGCATCTTAAATCTAAGGAATTCAAAATAGTCACACTCTGGAATATATGGAAACCCAGTTATAATTGAAAGTATGATATCAAGAATTTAAAGCATATTTGAAATGAAATCAAAACTTTAATAATTATAAACAGTAGATATTAGGGTATAGATTAATGAAGAGAATATCAATATAAATTTTATTTTTAAAAAAGACAAAATCTTTGCTTCCCCACACCACCCAACCCATGCTCGGGCTTGTAAAAATAAAGTATCCTAATAATCATGAAATAAGTGATTTTAGCACTCAAGGTATCTAAAAATACTCCAAAATGAAAATGTCATAATACCTAGGAAACATTAAATTAAAGATAAAATCTGTAGTCCAGGAAACAAATTTCTCTGGTCCTTCAAAAAATTAGATAGTAAATAATTACAAAGCACTAAATTATATCTTATACCTGCGTTTTGAACTATTCATATGTGTGCATGTGTGCATGTTGTGTGTACCTGTAACATAATGTTAAATCTGTGCATAAGTAGAAATGATTGATATTCTAAAATATTTCAAATAATTATATAGGTCAGAGTTAAACATCCATGGAAAAAATCTCTGCGAACATCTGTGACTTTGACATCAATTGAACAAGAAAAACAATAAAAGTTTTAACTTTCAAAAATTTAAATTTTAACTACATTTTGTCTGAGCATCAGCAGACTATAAATGCTGCTACACTTACAGTAAATAGAGTTTGAATAGCATCTATCTTTGTAACATAAAATAATGGCTTTACCTTCTGAAATCTGAGGCCTAGATTCAACGTGTACCTTCGCCATCTGTGTGATCTTGAGCAAATTCCTTAACCACCTCAAGCTGATTGCTCTTCTACACAATGTGACTAACAAAACTACTTACTCAAAGGATTGCATGGCTATTTTTATGTTTGAAATCTAGGTATAATAGAAATAGTATCTTTGGGGGGAAATCTAACATTGATATGTTAGATGGCCTTCAAGGAATCAAGAAAGTGAGATAAAAGCAGTAATCCAAGATGGAGTTTAGAACAAGGTGCTAACACTGGAAGTGGAAATGAAAGGGAACTTTATAGACATTTTAAGGGACAAGATAACCAAATAATTTATTTAAGGTCATCTTAAAATGGAAGCTGATTATACCAGTTCTTAAAACACTTTCAATACTTTTCTATTGCTTTTATAATAAAATGTATTATTAAAACTCTTTCAGACCCAACTTCCAGCTAAAAGAAACTGGAGAAGCTAGACAGTTTCTGTTTTGTAATCTATTAAAAGGACTCAGAAAGCTACAAAGACATTGATAATTGGGGGAAAGACGCAAAAAGTAAAGGAAGCCCAGAGAGATAATCTAATCTAACCCTTGCTAACTGCCAGTAACAAAAGTAAATTCTCTCTGGAGAATGATGACATCCTTCAGAGCTTCAAATATTACTAAAATTTCATTCATAGTGTATGGTAGTCAAAAGAAAACCTGAAATACAATAGGGCAAAATTTGATTGAAAAACAGAAGACAAACGGGCTCACGGATAATCAGATGTTGTTGTTATCTGACAGGAATTCAAGCCACAAATTCAAGTTCTACAAATCCCAAGCAAAAGACATACAAAGAAAACCACCCCTGGACATGCAGACAAAATGCAAAAACTAAGAACAAAGAAAAATCTTTCCAGCAACCAGAGAATGAAAGACATACTCCCTTCATAAGAGCCAAAATTGTACTAACAAGCAACCTCCCATCAACAACAAGGGAAGCAAGAAGACAACAGAATGATATTCTTGAAATCTCTAAAAATACCAAACTTCCAGCCTAAATTCTATATACAGTGAAAATATCCTTTGAAAACAAAAACAAAAGTATTTTCAGATACCGGAAATGGAAAGATTTGTTACAAGAAAATAATACTAGAGAAAATACTAAAGAAAATTCTTCAGATAGAAGAAAAATTATCCCAGATTAGACTGCAAGAGAATCAAAAATAATAAAGAGCAGAAAGGGTGTCACGCACTAAATAAATAAGTAATCATGTCTTGGATGATTTTTTATGTGCAGAACTGAAATATACCATAATAATAACCCATATATCAGAAGGGAGGCAAATGTAGTTAAACATGTTTTATGTTTTTGTATTGTTCAAAAAGTGGAAATGGCAAAGTAGTAATTTTCTTTAAAGATTTTATTTATTTGTTTTTAGAGAGAGGAAGGGGGGAGAAAGAGAGGGAAACATCAATGTGTGGTTGCCTCTCTAGTGCCTCCTCCTGGGGACCTGGCCATCAACCCAGGCATGTGCCCTGACAGGGAATCGAACTGGTAACCCTTTGTTTTTCAGGCTGGTGCTCAATCCACTGAGCCACACCACCCAGGGCAAAGTAGTAATTTATATTAGGCTTCAGTAAATCAAGAATGTATGTTGTAATTATGCTAACAACAAAATAATAAGAGAATTCATAGCAAGTTAATGGGGGGATAAAAATAATTAATCAAAAAGAAAGGAAAAGGGACATTAAAGGGAAATAGAAATGGTCAAAGAAATGGAAAAATATTATGGTAAATTGAAGTACAGACAGCAGTAATCTGTAATGAAATATCTGACGACTAAATAAAAACAAACGAATATGCTCATTAAAGACGCAACTGTCAGATTAGATAAATGTTTACTCTGCTCTTTCAATTTAACATCCTGCCATTCTCTCCTTGGCTCACAAGTTCCAATAATACTAGTTTACCTTGGTTCTCAACCCCATTGAGAGATTTTCCATGTCAGGGCCTTTGAATACATTGTTCCCTCTGCCCGAAATACTTTTCCCTCTAGTGTTCCTATGGCTGGTTAGATAGATCAGAAAAATTTTCTCCTACCATTTGACTGAAAGAACGTTCTCCCTATTGTTTTCCACTTCTCAACTCTTTGTTTCCTTTATAGCACTTTCATATTTTATATTTTTTGTTTACTAACTTTTGTATGGCTTCTCAACCAAAATTAAGTTTTGTTTATCCATTACGTATGTATGTGGATCTTCAGTATGTACATGGCATGCACGTGCTATGCAGTGTTTTAAGAGCTAAGGATATAATGGATAAATGTCCTGTTGGAGCTGACTTACTAGTGTAGGAGACAGACACAGTACTCATTTCTGTTTTGCTTATTGCTGTATCCCAAATACCTGGCAGTATGAGGCAATCGCTCAAATACTTCTTGATTGAATGATCTATGTGCCAGAAACCATGCCAGATGACTTACAAACCTTTCATTACCTAACACTTTGAGAGGTAGTATCACCATTCCAAAGTAAGAAGGGTGAAGCTCAGAGAAATTAAGTAACTTGCATTTAGTCACACAGCTAATGCATGTCAAGATCATGATTTAACCTCTCTCTGTAAAATTTAAAACACCCTGTTCTGAGTCTGGGGAGTTGTTGACGGGTTGAGCAAGAAGGACAATCTTTGTCTACCAAACTGAGAGACAAAGTGTTTTTTATTTTTATTTTATTAATCAGACATGTCAGGGTTTAGTTGAGGCCATTGGACAATGCCCATTTTCTTCAGGTGCTGCTACTGTCATAGACCTTAGATTTTTCCTTATCATACCTGTGAGTCCCAGCATGGCTAGGATCACTGAAGTCTGGGACACTCAAAGTTTCCCAGTGGCTTATGAAAAAGCGGCCCTGTAAGCACCAGTTATCTCTAAATCTCTGACTGGTCTGTATCTTTTGTGAGAAGAGCAGAACTACCTGTAAAATCCTGGGGCACCTTGTGCCTCTTAGCACCAAGTATATTCAAGGTTACCATAAGGGAAAGTCTCTACTCCGTATTGCCTTTCACCTGGACACTCTCAAATTTGCCCCAAGCCATCCCAGGCATCCCTGGATCAATGTTCTCAGTTTAGCTGTTTTGACACCAATGTCAAGCAGGTTTGAAAAAGAAAGAAACAAACAAACAAAAACATACCATATACAAGAAAAGGTATCAAACAGAGCCAGGTAAGTTTGTACTAGGCCGTTCTATTTGCGACCTCTGTATTCCTAAGGTACCATCCCTCCCTCATTTCCAACGAGCAGTTGTTTCTAAATCTGGGTGATCTAAGTGTGTTACAACCTTAGGAAGAGTTAGAATAATAAAGTACTCCATCTCCTAGACATTTGATTAAAAATGTCTGAGATAGAGTCTAGGAGTTTTAAAGAGCTCCTTGAGCCATTCCAAAGTACAGCCAGTTCCAAAACTGCCGTTCTAGGGAACTCCACGTCGTCACTGACCCGCTTCGGGGCTTCTACAGAGATGACGGATGAAGGAAACAAGCATGTCTCATTTTCTTATTTAAAAAATACGTTGGTCTACTGGCCACCATGCTTTCTAATTACCTGTTGCTTAGATAATCAGTTTCTGCATTTACATTTTAAAAAATAACTCCTTATATTCTTATTGCTATTACTTAGGGTGACAATACGATGGCGAGAGTCCATGTTCAACCAGAGGGTATTCTCTACCAGATGTCTTCCAACACAACCTACATGGACTGAAGTTTTCATGGAACAATTATCCTGCAAAGTATGGGTTCAAACTACAAATGGAAAAAATGTCTAGAAGAAAATTCTTCTTGGTTGTGAAAAATATTCATGTAGCTCAGTTTATAAAAGATAGGCTCCTAAAGTGTACTGTGTTTTGGCTGGCATTGCTTAAAGTTTATTCAAGTAACTTTTACTGGATAACTACTGCAAATGAAGCAAACATTGTGTTTTTTGGAAAAGCACCTTTTTAAAAAGCTTGAATTTTTATAGTATTTAAATTATTTAAAAGTTTACATAATTCAGTTTTGTTTTGTTTTGAAGCATGAGACATGACTGGATTTTCTCTTTACTTAAAGGTTAACTTTAGTGACTATCAGAATCACTTGGAGGGCTTGTGAGAACAGATTGCTGAACCCAACCCCACATATATCTGTAGGTCTGGAGTGAAGCCTGAGCACTTGCATTTTGAGCCAAATTCTTTGGTAATAATGATGCTTCTGGTTCAGGGAGCACACTTTGAAAACCACTGTGTTAACCCATACCAACTTCATTCACTGGAAACAGCTTCTACGGCATGTATCTAAGCTGCATTATCTCAGGTTGTCTTCAAACAGGAGAGGAGTGGGTAAGGGACCATGATCCAAGTAATTCTTCTGTTTTGGCACTGCTTTAATTTCTTTCTTATTACAAAACTAGGGGAGACAGGGCCCAAGAAAGTATGGGTTTATTGTTTTACTGATAACCCAGGATTTTCTACTCAACTTGTTTATAAACCAGTGCCTAATATGAGTAATCTCAATCCAATAAAACATAAGCAGAAGATGTTTTTAAAAGACCAAAACCCGAAGGTAACTAAAAACTAACACAGCACATATACCTGCCCTACAAACACAAACCAGCTCCATCATCTGTCAGACGTACACACAATACTGTCAAGTTTCTATAGAAGGGTCGGCACACAGATTACTACTTAACAGATAAAATTTGTAAATTGACTGATAACAATCTCGAGGCAATTTGCAGAATTACAATGTTTAGACAGTTCTAGATTTTTAATTTCTGCAAAGTGACTTACTTTATATCGATACCAGAAAATAACCATGGTTTCACATTTTATTTGTTTCTTAAAGGAGAAGGGGAGGTTATTTTTGGTTAAATAGATTGGTGCTTTAGAAATTTAAGAAAATTACCCATACTTCAAGAAAATTCAGTTGATTTAGTCTATCCCAGGTTCTACTAGGCTCTCATTTTGTGCCATGCTACATAAGTACTAAGGAAAACATAGTAAGAGCTTTTTCTGGAGACTTCTAGTCAAGATAGAGTCATATGTGAACACAGTACTTGCCTCCTCTCACAACCTCATCAAAATTACTACTAAACTACAGAACAGTATCATTCAGAACCACCTGAAATCTAGCTGAGTGGAAGTCCAACAACTAAGGAATTAAAGAAGCCACATAGAGACTGGTAGGAGGGGCAGACACACGGAACAGGCTGGTCACACACCCATGTGTGGTGAATAAAAATTGGGAGGGATATCTTGGCTGCAGAGGTCCCCTCTCAGGAATGAGTGGTCACAGCCCCACACCAGGCTTCCCAGCAGTGTTCCAGTGTCAGGAGGATAAGCCTCCATAATTTCTGACTATAAAAGTCAGTGGGGATTGAAGCTGTGGAAGACAAACTTCTAGAGTCTCAGGCAGTTCCTTTTAAAAGGCCCACACAGACTTACTTGGACTTATTCCCTCTGAGCACCAGCACTGGAATAGCAGCTTGAAACGCACCGGAGACATACAGGGAGGAGCTTAATTGTCTGGCATCAGGGCAAGAGCTGAGGGGGTAGCTTTCCCTCAGACGAGAGTGCTGGCTCAGAGCATTGTTCCTTTGATGAGCCCTTTCCCCACAAAACAGGTGGGCGGGTGACATATTTGAGACTCCATCAACCTGGCTCACACTGTTTGCATCACCCTAGTGATTCCCTGAGGCCCAGCACCACCCAACTTTCAGGTCCAACCCAAGCTGTTTCCAGTGGCTTTTTCATACGAATGGTCTGTCTTAACTCATGCTTCAGATTTTCCTTAAATCTTTAAAACAAGCAGCATCTGGCCTCAGTGAGCCCTGTACCTCTTGCTAAGTGGCCTCAGGCCCAGCACTAGCAGCAGCTGGGCCTGATTCATAGCTTGGCCCCACCTGGGCACCTCCAAGCCCAGCACAAGTAGCAGCCATCTGTAGGTCTCTTTGTAGCTCACGCTGAGTGGCCCCAGACAGAACATAGGCAGCAACTGACCTTAGCTTGTACCTCCTGGGAGTCCCCAAAGCCAGTGCAGCCAGTGGACAGCTTCAGACCATGTTGTAGCATCACCACCCAACCATCTCCGCAAGTGGGCCCCTGCACAGCTGATCCTCCACAGTGGTCACAGTCAGTTCTTGCAGCTGATCACCCAGGGAGATAAATCCCTTCCTTTGACATGCCAACAGCAATCAAGGATGAACTACAAGAGGAGCATGTACAAAGCCCACACATGGGGCGCACTTTGAGTATACAGCTTAGGTGATTGGGGACACTCACCGTATTATACTAGTTATATCTAATACTAGCTATATCTATACTAGCTATACTAGCTATATCTATATACTAGCTATACTAGCTATACTAGCTATATCTAATACATAGAAATAAACACAGGGAGACTACCAAAATGAGGAGACAAAGAAATACATCCCAAATGAAAGAATAGAACAAAACTCCAGAAAAGAAACTAAACAAAATGGAGACAAGCAATCTGTTAGATGCAGAGTTCAAAACACTGGTTATTAGGATGCTTCAGGACTCATTGGGTACTTCAACAACATAAAAAAAAAAACCCAGGCAGAAATGAAGGATACACTAACTGAAATAAAGAATAATTGACAGGGATCCAACAGTAGAGTAGATGAAACCAAGAATCAAATTAGTGATTTGGAACATAAGGAAGCAAAAAACAAACAAAAAAATCAGAACAGCAAAAAGAAAAAGGAATTCAAAAAGATGAGGACAAATGTAAGGAGCTTCTGGGACAACTTCAAGCTTGCCAACATTTGCATCATGGGCATGACAGAAAGAGGAGAGAGCGAGGAATTGAAAATCTGTTTGAGAAAATAATGACTGGAAACTTCCCTATCCTGGTGAAATAAATAAACATACAAGTTCAGAAAGTGCAGAGAATCCCAAAATAAGATGAGCCCCAAAAGGCCCACACCATGACATAATTAAAATACAAAAGGTTAAAAATTAGAGAATCTTAAAAGCAGCAAGAGAAAAGCAGTTAGTTACCTACAAGGGAAATTTCGTAAGACTGTCAGCTCATTTCTCAACAAAAATTTTGCAGGCCAGAAGGGATGGGCAAGAAAGAGTCAAAGTGATGTAAGCAAGAAACTACAACCAAGATTACTTTATACAGCAAAGCTGTCATTTAGAATCAAAGGACAGAAAAAGAGCTTCCTAGACAAGAAAAAGCAAAGGAGTTCACCATCACTAAACCAGTATTATATGAAATGCAAAAGGGTCTTAAGAAGTTCAAAAATATAAACAATAAAATGGCAATACATATCAATTATTAAATCTAAAAGTAAAAAATAAACAAGCAGAATAGAAATAGACATAGATACAGACAACATTTTGACAGTTGCCGGATAGGAGGGGATAGGGGGATGAGTTAAAAAGGTGAAGGGATTAGGGAGTAGAAATTGGTTGTTAAAGAATGGTCATGGGAAGGTCAAGTACAGCATAGGAAATATAGTCAATAATATTCTAGTAGCAATGTATGCTGTCAGATGGGTATGAGATTTACGGGATGGTCACTCACTTACGCAATGTCTAATCACTGCGGTGTACACCTGATACTAATATAATAACATATGTTAACTGTAATTGGAAAAAACGTTTTTTTAAAAGACGAGCTTTTTCTGTAATTGTCTCCTTTAAAATAAGTAGTTTTTAAATACACATCAGAAAATATTTTTGCTATTAGTAACAAGTATCAATTCAATTGTTTACTCTGTGTCAGGGACTCTGCTAGATATCATATATTGTTTC
Organism: Carollia perspicillata; assembly: GCA_004027735.1. Lineage (NCBI taxonomy): Eukaryota > Metazoa > Chordata > Mammalia > Chiroptera > Phyllostomidae > Carollia > Carollia perspicillata. The sequence goes on from PVKM010015621.1 coordinate 11,635, forward strand.
ATTAAATCCTTTCAACCAAGTAAACTGAAATGGTAGGTATATGCCTCAGTTTACCAATTAAGAAACTAAGGCTGGTAATAGTTACACAAATTATCCAAGATAAAACTATTAAGTGGTGGATCCAAGACTCAAACCTGGAGTTACATGGCCATCATCAACTGTATCACACTGCTTATAAACATATATTGATTCAATAGTATGCACCATTTTTTTAGTTATCAAATGTTTGGTGACGTGCTAAATAGTTTACATTGTTTCATTCAAATTTATTTCTCAAATTTCTATGTGAGTCTTCATTTTACCAAGAAGGCATTCACACCACGAGAAGTTTCCAGGAACATGCCAAAAAGTCACATGTGTGATAGAGGGAGAGCCAGGATATGAACCCCTAATAGGACTTCAAAGTTTCTGCTGTTTCAGGCTAGTTCACCTAACATTCCCCTAACAGAGCCTCCCATATAGGTACATTTCTAACTCACAACACCGAACTGGATGCATACTTCAGTTGTGGTTAGTTGGGACTATCTGACATTCATTTTGATATTAACTTATTAGATTAGCATGCTCTATCGGTTCATACTAAGCCTTAATTTAGTTCAATACCCCACTCTTCCACCTAATTTGTAACTAAACCTGGTCTTTAAACCAGGTTGCCCTGACTCTACCCTTAGCTGATTTTGAAACTAAGTGTACATTCAACATTCTGGCTTTTTTTTATTATGTTAACATATACATAAAATTTACCATTTTAACTACTTTTAGATGTGTAATTCACATTAAGTATATTCACGATGTTGCACAAGCACCATCACTATTCATTTAGAGAATGTTCTGCTAAATTCAAACTTTGAGATTACATGTTGTAGTAGCTAAATGTTAAGTGCTTTGACCAAAAAGGTTAAAGGAGACATTTTTGTGTGTGTGATGAAACCATTGTGTTTGTGTTACTGATGAAATTGTATTAAATAGAACCTTGAAACATCTACCAACGGTCTCCTTCCAGGTCAACATGTATAATTAATGAAACACTCTTTAAAAAGTGTCAAATGCCTTGTACAAACAAGGACATTCTAAGCCTATGCCTTTCCCTTAGCTCTAAACCATCATTTTTCTATGGACTAGGGATTCTCTACATACATATATTTATACTAATATCTTCACTTTTTAGCTTCCAAAGACTTATTTTTTATGATTAAAATATACCTTTTTCCTAAATGTTTATAAACCATTTTAGAACATCTCTAGACATTTAGATTGTAAGTCTCACATATCAAAAGGTTTTTTTAAAATTTAATGTTGCTTTTGATAATAATTTGAAATTAGATTTGTCCAGTCTTTGATTAATATTTGGTATTGAACTGAATAACCTCAAAAATAAGAAAATGTTAGAAATACACTTATGAAAAAGTGTACCTTAATAAAAAACTAGATATGAAAACACTGTCTAAACTCTTCAGGGTTTATTTTGAGACTCATTTCCTACTATCCTAATGGTATTAACAAATGGAATAGATGGTGAGGAACTTGAGTTTAACAACCTGGAAACCCTTAAAATGAGTTGTGTAATGGAAAAATATACTTTATAAATAAAAGCTGGTATGATGTTAACATCATTTTCTCTTTTTCATTTTTTGCTAAATATAAAAACTTAGATAACATGGACTTGCTTATCTAATTCTTAGGCTACAAAATAAGTCTCACCACACAAAAAAACAAGGGCAAACTTTCAAGAGACAATTGAAAAAGTACTATTTTATACAACAAGTATATAAAAAGCAAAGAAAGGCTAAAAATCTAAATTTTCCCCCCAGCATCTAGTGGTGCTGTAGTAGACACCATGATTTCATACCACTGAAGGGTAAATAAAGGCCCTCCTTTACTGAATGTGAAAACACATTCAGTGTCTCTGTCACACTTCAGCAGAACCAAACCACTACAGGACTATGCGATCCGCTGTCAGAGTTTTCACACCCCTCATCAAAAGCTTCAGTGAAAGTGGAAGTACAGTAAAACTCAAACACTGTTCTCCTAGTGCCCCAAGTAGTTTATTGGTAGTTGTTATCCACATTTCTATAAATATAAACATTCTAAGTGACTGTCACTAGTGCAGGTACATTTAACATATGAAAGCTCCACAGGAAGCTACTTTATTTTGTGTGTAACAGGAATCAAGGCTCCAAAAACTGTGCCAGAAACAAAACAAAACAAAGTAAACGAACAAAACAAAACCCTTGCTAACAAAGTGAATTCCTTTTGGTTATCTTCATTACAGATAACTGTTGGCTTTACACATACAAATTATGTTGATTTGTTCATATATGATCACTGGAAGTTAGGTCTTTGCCTGTAGATAAGAATTAGATAAAGGCTTTTCCTCCTTTTAATTTATAGGGTTTTGAATTCCAATGTAAACAGCACCAGTGACTTTTCACAAAACATAGCTTTGCTAAGGTTCCCCTTCATTTTCGATAATCCTAATTCTTTCCTGCAGCACTGTATCCTTTCTTCCTACCTTATAATCAGGACTAGAGTGCTTGTGTAACACTGTTCAGTTTGTAAACAAAAAAATTAAAGCTCAGAGCATAATATATCTCTTACATTTTCACTCCACAGTGCATCAGGTGCTGTTTATAAAGCTTTTGCTTCTCTCCAAACTCTACAAAAATATATGAAAAACCACGTCTGTGTTTAGCCAGCAAATATTAATAGAACATTTTACAACTGGAATGCTTTAGAGACCACATATTGTAATTACATCCTCTTGTCTGAATTCATCAATTGCTTTCTTCAGAAATCCAGACATACATCCAAACATATGCATTATGATTAGTCTACATGCCCAAATTTACTATATGAAAGAGTTAAGTAAATTATTTTAGGTTCTCCAAGTGAAAGTGCTTCTGATAACAAACTATTTCTAAATAACTCCCCCCCGCCCGCCGAAAGGTGTATTAAACCTGTGTAGAAAGATGTATAGCTATTTCTAAAAAGTAGAAGACTACACACCAAAACATGCTTTATCGGGAAAACTAACCCATGCACGTGAATATGCCCCAAATACTTTATTATTTTAAGGGAGACCAACTTAAACATTGTCTAGAATTAAGATATAGCATTACATTATTTGATTGCAAAAAAAATGTCAAAACTCACTTGGCTAAAACCTAAAAAACCAAACACTTCCTCCTTGTCCCTTACTGAGTGGACCAATGTGATCAATATAACTGTATATATATTAATCTACCTTAACATTCCCATTCATTAACATTTATCTTAACATACATACAAAGGCTTGTAAGCAATTTCCTTGTGAAGGCATTCCCCCAAGAAGACATACGCACAAAATTCTTCAAAGTTTTATTTCACTAACTTCAGGTCAAATTTCCACAACTCTTTTCTGGTCAATTTACTATCTTTGCTTGGCTTCCCAAAATGGTAGTACCAAAAGATTTGTGGGGTAGGGGGAAGAGACCATTTTAAGAAGCACTGCATTTACTCATCTTCACAAGGCAACAGAGTTGGGCATCTGACTGTTCAGAAAAACAAAGCTTTAACAGCATCCAGGAGGGCAGGCAGGCAAACCAGGCTGTAGACACTCTTCCATTTGTCAAAATCAGACCACAGAAAACCTACTCCATACAGATAGGAACGGTATCACCATTCATCTTTTCTTTTTCTGTTGCCGCAACATTTTTCTTCTTTTAATTATCATATCATGTAGTTTCTCAAGTCCTTCCTTTAGTCCATCTCCTATGATTGCACAGGTGGGCTGCAAATGCCAGGGAGTTGATGAGCTCAGTTCACCCATTGCTAACAACTTCTCAATTTCTGAGAGAGACAATGAGTTCCTTAGGTCTTGTTTGTTAGCAACTATAAGTACAGGGACTCCTTGATTTTCTGATATCCTAGTTATTTTATGAAGTTCAGTTTTCGCTTCTTCCATCCTTTCAACGTCAACAGAGTCCACAACAAACACAATGCCATCTGTGCACCTGGTATACGACTTCCACAGTGGTCTTAATTTCTCCTGACCACCTACATCCCAGAAGTGAAAAGTGACGGTTTTAGAATTTCCCAAGGTTACCTTAATTTTTTCGGTGTTAAATCCTTTGGTAGGTACGGTATTTACAAATTCATTGAACTGCAGCCTATACAATACAGTTGTCTTTCCGGCACAGTCCAAACCGAGAATAACAATGTGGTAGGACTGAAACGAAGGCAGGCTGGACAGGATAGAGGTCTGGTCTGACAGTCCATTCCCCATTTCCAGTTGCAATAAAGTGTTCCAAATGGAAACGCTTTCTTCTTACTGCTTTACAACTTCTCCTCCTAGGGGATCCAGCTACGAGACTGCTGAGGGGGAAAATGAATAAGTTATTCTTGTGAAATAATCTACATTTTTCTCTCTTGGTGCTAAAATACACAACACGAGTAACTTGATAAATAAAACTTGCTTCGGTAAGCAAACCAAATGAGATATGAAACGTCAGCAATCCGAGGCAAACGAGAGAACAATCATTGTGATTCAAATTCTTTGACATTACGCGAATTTGTAGTAACGTGTACTTTTCTCTACCCTTCTGAGTCCCCAAACCTCAAAGACCCCATTCCAGGTCTCAGTAACCACACAAGTGCCTTTTGGGGGCAAGAAACTCATAACCCATAATCCTATAATTAATCTTGAGATTCTAATTCCACATACTTAACAGCATGCCCAAGATCACTGGTAACCTCCTACCTTGCCCCCGCCCCCCCAAAAAACCACAAGGCTCACCTCCCGAACTGGAGTCTCAAAATGAGAACGCATTGGTAGGCGTTTCCACACGGTGGGGGGAATCCCCGCACGTCCGCACAGCTTGGCTATCGAAGGAGCTCTGGCGCTAGCTGCACTGAAACCCCGGTTTCAGGCTCCGACCACGCCCACTCCACGCGGCCCACCCATGAGCCCAAATCCCATTGGCCATCCGAGTAAACTCGTCCGTGCTAGGCCCGCCCCCGCGCCCTAATCAGGGAGAGTAACTGACGCTCCCCGTGCGGCAAAGCCGGGCTCTTCCTAGATCCTCAGGCACCACCTGTTGCCCTCAAGTTAGAAAACAAGGCGCCCTCGGAGGGAGCCGAGCGACCCCTGCTGAGCAGGGGAGCCTCGGCCGGTGGGTCAGGTCGCCAGCCCTCTTGCTCCGTCCGCCTGGGCGCACCTGCAACTCGGGCCACCAACGCCACGCCGCGGCTCTCACATCCGGGGCCCGCGGTACTGACAGCGGTTAACTCTTTGTCCGCTGGCGGGAGGGAGCTCCCTGCGGCCGTGCGGGCGCCCAGGCGTGAAATTCCCGACCCACGACACCCCCAGAGCAGCCCCGCCGTTCCCGCAGCAAGATCCCTTTACGTAGCCCCTCCGCACCAAGCCAGCCCGTCACCGGCGACAGGGCGTGGCCACACCAGCTGCTTGCCCCGCGGCAGCTCACCTGACTAACCGTCCAAGTCTCGTCCAGACCCCACATCGCTCGCAGCCGCTCTGGAGGGCACCAGCTAGGCCTGGGCGGTGGCAGGGGCCCGGACGCCGCTTCGAGAGGCGCCGGGCGGGCGCCCGGGGCGAGGCCGTCCTAACGGTGCTCCTCCGACCGCTTCCCGAACCTGCCGCGGCCCCGCCCCCTTCCAGCTTTGGTCCCGGAGCCGGCCAGTGGGGGCGTACGGGAGCCAGGTCTCCTAGCAACCACAAAACAAGGTCACGTTCGATCCCCTCCAGGAACTGGCGGGTAGCGAGAGAGCTGGGGTGGGCTTCTGGTTTCAGCCCTGGGAGCCGTTGCTGTTTGCAGCCAATGGCTGTCTTCGGTCGGGCTCCGAACCTTCTATCTTTAGGGCATTGTAGGGCTTCCTAGGGGCGGTGGCCGGTGACGCAGGTCAGGGATTTTAGAGGACGCGCAATGGGCGGTCCGCTTATATAACGGGTGACGTGGTGTGCCTCTCACCCAACTGGTGTCTGAAATGCACCTTCCTTTTGCAAAGCAAATAAATAGTCTCTCTCTCACATGATCCTAGCAACATTTCTGTGAGGTGGCTACGGGTAGAAATATCCTGGTTTTATACATGAGGACGTACACTGAAAAATTAAATGGCTGCTTCTAATGTCCCAAGGAAAATCAGTAGTTGTTCTGGAACTTAATGTTGTAAGTCTACTACTCATCACATGCATAATACCTTCCAATGGATAATTCTGATTAAATGCAATTATGTACTTGACCCATAAACTTGCAAATATTTATTAAACACCTAATAGGCAGTAGGAACAATTCTAGGTGCTTGGGTATAGAATGGTGAGCAAATGCAGCGTAAGTTAAGGCTTGCCTTAATTGTGGAATCTCTTTAGCCATTTACAATAATCATCAAGCAAGTGATAAAGGGCTTATTGCAATGCCTAGTCTCCTTTTCTTGAAAATTTAACAGGATTCATTACTAAATTGGAGAAAGAGCATGATCCAATGACAGCTTTCTGTTTATAATAGCTTTGAAATCAAGTAGGTCCTTCCCACATTAGTTTCAGGGGTGCATTTTCGCAAACTTCCCTGAAGCGAAAGGATGAGATAGGAAAATATTGAGAGCTTCCAGCCTGGCAAAATCATCTTCACTGAACTGCACTTTAACATCAGAACCAACCTTATAACTAGAATAGGGGGTGGCAAATTACAGCCCGTGGGCCAAATTCAAGAGATAAGAATGGTTTTTACATATTTAAGGGGCTGCAACAGAATAGATAAGAATATGCATTAAAGACCATCTGTGGCCCACAAAACTAAAAATATTGGCTCTCTGGCTCTTCATAGGAAAATGATACTTCTGCTCTATAAGCAATAATGATCATATAAAACTGCAATAAATGATATAAAAAGTGATGAAACTTATGAAACACACTGTCTACTTTGTTACACAATATTTCTGTAGAAGGCCCATTCAGATATTTTATTTAGATGCTATGCCAGGAAAATATTCCCGTTAGGCTGTAGTTCAACTCTGCTGAGGAACTCAGGGAACTCAAAGGGATTCTATGGGATAGTTTAACTTTTTGAGGGGAGCACAGTGCCATCTGTTGGACCCTTTTAAAATTACAACTATTAAGGTGTCCGGATCTATCTACACTAGTTAGAGGGAACCTTGGAGTATTTCTTTTGGCCTGAATGACTGTGAGAAAAAAAATGACTGAGACACTAGGGACTCTGTGAACCTCTGTCTTTACTTCTGGTTTTCCAAACTTGGCTTATAATGAGAATCACCTGGTAGTGCTTGTAAAACTATGGATTCCTGATTCTCATTAGGGACCTGCCAAATCAGAATCATCAGGGGAGGGACTAGTGATCTGTATTTTTAACAAATATCTCAGGTAATTAATGATTAGACATTCTGAGGAATTGGCTAAGTTTTCTCCTTTCAAAACAAATCTGATTAAAAACGAGCAAAGGAACTGAAGAGATATTTTTACAAGGAAGACATAAAAACAGCCAACATCTATATGAAAATGTCACTAATTATCAAGAAAATGCAAATCAAAACCACAGTGAGATATTACCTTAAACCTGTTAAAATGGTCATTATAAAAAAAGAAGACATGAGATAATATATCAGCAAGGATACACAGAAGGGGGACTCTTGTGCTGGTGGGAATATAAACCACTATGGAAAACAGTTGGAGGTTCCTCAAAAAATTAAAATACCATATGACCCAGCTATACCACTTCTGGGTATATATTTGAATGAAATGAAATCAGTCTTGAAGAGATATATGCACCACCAAGTTTACTGAAGCATTATTTACAATACACAAGACATGGAGATAACCTAAATGTCAATGAGTAAATGGATAAAGAAGTTGTGAGGCTATAATACATGATGAGATATTATTCAGCCTTAAAAAAGAAGAAAATTGTTATTTGCAAAAAAGCATGCATGAACCTGGATGTCATTATGCTAAATGAAGCAAATACCATGTGTTACCTATATCTGAATCGTTTTTAATTTTTTTTTTTATTTTTTTGAGAGACAGGAAGGGAGGGGGAAAGAGAGGAAGAGAAACATTAGTGTTCCAGAGCAACATTGACGGGTTGCCTGTCCCACGGTCCCACCTGGGAACCTGGCCCACCACACAGCCATGTGCCCTGACAGGGAATCAAATGTGCAACGCTTCAGTTCGCAGGCCAACGATCAACCCACTGAGCCACACCAGCCAGGGCTGTATCTGAATCTTAAAAATTTGAACTAAGAGAATCAGAGAATAGAATGGTGGTTGCCAAGGACTGGGGAAGAAGAGGAAATAGGCAGATATTGCTTGGTCAAGTCATATATGGGCATAAACTTCCAGTTCTAAGGTGGGTTCTGAGGCTCTAAGGTACAGCATGTGACTGTAGTTAAAGATGCTGCATTGTTATTTGAAAGATGCCAAGAGAGTGGGTCTTAAATGTTCTCAACACATACACACACACACACACAGACACAAATGCTAACTATGTGAGATGATGGATGTCTGAACTAACCTTATCGTGGTAACCATTTCACTATATACATTTATATATTTGATATGTATATTATATATAGATATCGAATTACCATGTCATATACTTTAAACTTACACAAAATTGTATGTCACTTACATCTCAATAAAGCCAGATGGGGGGATGTTATAAAAAGACATTTTCCCTGAGCCTTTTGATGCAGTGATAGAAGAAAAATCGATAATTTTATGCTTCTGATGTGTTTCAATATCATTTATACTCATGGTAATTTATTCATGCTTCATTATCTTATCATCAGAACGTGTTTTGGGGCTGGACTCCACTTCTGATTGCTTCTTGAGCTCCTCTGCAACTACCAGCATGTTCAAAACTTGATTTTCGTACCTGCTAAAGCATGGTCCGCCTTTCAGTCCCCGTTTTGGTTGATGGTGATTCATTTACTAGCCTCTAGTAGAAACCTCAGAGTTATTTTTAAAATTATTCAATGTCCCACAGCCTCTACTGTCTCCTTAATCCATTTCTTTCTTTGCATTTCACTTCCACCACATACACCTGGCTCTCATGATATTTCCCCTAAACTAGTTAATTCACCTCTCAACCAATTTTTCAGTTAATAGGAAGTGGTGCTGGGATTTGTCCCCTGAGTCTGGCTGGCACTGGAGTCTGTTCTCTTAGTCATCACTCTCTAGGGGTCCACATTTAGTTACTTTACTTCGATTCACTGTAGCATAAAGCCAGGGTACATTTTTTAAAAAGACAAGCTCATGTGTGTAGTCTTTTCTTTTTTAAGACAAGCTCATGTGCATAGTCTTTTTTAAAAGATTTTATTTATTTATTTTTAGACAGAGGGGAATGGAGAAAGAGACGAACAGAAACATCAATGCGTGGTTGCCTCTTGCACACCCCCTCCTGGGGACCTGGCCTGCAACCCAGGCATGTGCCCTGACTGGGAATTGAACCAGTGACCTTTGGTTCACAGGTGGGTGCTCAATCCACTGAGCTACACCAGCCAGGGCCAGGGTACAATTTTTGACAAGTCTGTAAACACAAGTTGTCAGAGGAGAAATAGAACTCAAAATTCATTTAGAATGACTCCTAGATAAGAATCCTCTGGAAACACATGTCCAAAACCCCCCTCCTGAGGTCCGGCTCCCAACAGTTTGAAGACACAGGACTGTTTGTCTCCTTCTCTGGCAGGTGGAGGGCTTTTATGTGCATCTGGACACCAAATGCCAACAGGCCCAGTGGAAGAAAGGTGTCATGCAACATTCCATAGAAGGCCTACTTTCTATGTCCCTGATCCTGGTCTTGGACCTGCCTCTTCTAGAATGATTGACAGAGAGAATGTCCAGTCCAACCAGCCCCCAAAGCAGCTATTGCATCAGAGCAGATGAGTCCTGATTCTTCTCAGTTTAACTAGCGTTCTGTGCTGTACTTGACTTCAGCAGTCCAGTTCTGTCCAATCCTTTTTACATTTCTATCTTCTATCACAAACATATTTAATCATCTCTGTCACAGGTTTCGTGTCCTCTCATTGAAGTGTTCCAAAGCTCAGTTTTTAGGTCTTTACTTCCCTTTAAGTAATTCCCTCCAGTCCCAAGTTTTTAAAAATCCTTTACTCTCCAATATTTGTCTCTAAAGCTGGACCTCTTCCCTGAACTACAAAACTGGATATAAACACCTCTAACAACTCCTAAACAGACTCCTCATACCCAGCATTTCTCATCCTATACCTTGGCAGCCTGATTTATTTACTTACTCAAAGCAAGAACCTAGGAATTGTCCTCATACATCATATCTAATCATCAGCAGGTTCTGTAGACACACATCCAAATCTGCCCACTTCTTACCACTCCACCGCTGTCATTCTAGTCCATGTCCACTGTGTCCCTTGTCCTCGGATGTCATCTCTCCTCTCCCCTGGATAGAGCGGTTTCCCCAGGCTCCTTCCTGAGTGAGGCCTTCCCCGAATATCTGTCTAAAGCATCCGCCCTGCCCTCCCTTCCCTGCGCCATCCTCTAGCCCTTACTCCGCTTTATTTCTCTTCCTAGCACTTGTCACATGCGGTATAATGTGTCTTGGTTTATCAGGTGCCCTCACTAACTGGCCTCTTCTTTTCCATTAAAAGTTCTAGCAGGTGCCCTGGCTGGTGTAGCTCAGTGGATTGAGCATGGGCTGCGAACCAAAGGGCCGCTGGTTCAATTCCCAGTGAGGGTACCTGCCTTGGTTGAGGCCAGATCCCCAGTGGGGTCCATGTGAGAGGCAACCACACATTGATGTCTCTCTCCCTCTCTTTCTCCCTCCCCTTCTCTCTAAAAATAAATAAGTAAAATGTTTTAAAAAAAGTTCTAGCAGGCAAGGATAATGCCAATCATGTGCTGCATCTACAAGGAGCTCAGTGAATTTATTGAAGGAATGTTAATATCCTAAGAATAACTGTTCGAACAGGAACCCACAGATCTCCATAAAAACAAGTAATACATTTAAAGAAACAATTTCATACAGAAAACAAGTGACTTGTACCTATTTATTTTTAAATTGGCAAAAATTCCTGTAGAAACAGGCTTGAATACACTTTGTTACAAAATAGAATGCTTAGTTTCTCCGTATAAAATATCTGCATTACACTTAACAGTTATTTCAGTAGTCCCGAAACGAATCCTCAGGTACTTTCTGTTTTTTATAACTAATGTGGTCACTGGTTGGGGTCACCTGTTTGACTCCTAGTCAGGGCACCACATGCTTGCGCTGTGGGTTCAGCCCCACGTCAGGGTGCTTACAAGAGGCAACTGACCAGTGTTTCCCTCTCACATTGATGTTTTCTCCTTCTCTTTTTCCTTCCCTTCCCTACTCTCTAAAAGTAAGTGAATAAAAATCTTCAGAAAGCATTTTTGTTCTGACTTTGGCTCTTGTCACACAACCTTGTTTGTTCCTGGTAGTTCATACAAGCCCCTCCTCACCCTGTCTTCCTTGCAGGGTGGGTTTACTCCGGATGCCGGCCCCCTCTTCCCTGGTGCCAGGACCACTGCGGCCACTACAGAGATCCCAATCCATAGTCACATAACAGCAGCAGGTCCTGTTTGGAGCAGCAATACTGCAGTAGAGACCAGAACAACAGTGGCTGAAAAGCAGAGATGATGGAAGACTGGCCATATCATCCTGGACGCCTCACAGTATTTAGAAGTAAGTTTCACTGTTTGAGTTCCCATAGTAATGGGATCCTTCAGGAAGAGCGGAGAGTCCCCAGGAGAGACACTGGTCTTTCTGCTGATCTAATATTTGATCCTGGGGTGGCTTTATTTTAAAAAATAAGACCAGTGACCTTATTTATACCCATGTTCTTGAGGTGAATCACAGCAATAACAGAATAAGTAGTCATAAAGTTATTATTATTATTATTATTATTATTATTATTATTATTATTCCAATCTGGGATCTGTGGTTTAGGAAGATTACTCTGGCAAAAAAATATGGGTGAGATTAGAGGGAGGACTAGTTAGGACTAGGAGGCTTGGTAAGATTCCTGGTTAGAGGTCATGAAATTCCTAAATAAGATTAATAACAGAAAAAATGGACTGAGTGTGTTAATGTACAAAATTCAACTGCGTACATTTAAAGATTTAATTGGCTTTCTTCAGTGATCGTGCATCCGGTAACACCCCATCCAGCATCTAGAAGGCGGACTGAGGGGAGGGACTGTACACAGTGGAAAGTTTTTTCTTGTTTGTTTTAATCTTTAAAGATTTTTTTCATAACAAGTAATGTGGACTATTGTATTAATTTCAGGTTTACAGAGTAGTGGTTAGATACTCATATAACTTACAAAGCAACCCCCCTGATCAGTCTGGCACCCACGCAACACCAAAGTTGTTACAATATTATTGATTACATTCCCTAAACTGTACTTTATACCCCTGAGACTGTTTTGTAACTGCCAATAACTACTTCTTAATCCCTTCACCTTTTTCACCCAGCCCCCTCCCATCCCATCTGGCTACCGTAAGTTTGTTCTTTGTATCTATGAATTTGTTTCTGTTTTTATTTTTTGGGGGTTATTAGCAAAAGAAAAAAAAAGGTTTAGACCAGGACATCTTTTTAGGGGGAAGGAAACAGCAAGGGTTTTATCATGAGGATCACTACTTCTTCTGCGGGGCAGGGCACTATGGCGAGGGCCCACAAGACAGATTACCTCTCTGGTATAGACCGGAACATTCCAGACTGGTTGATTAAAATTACAATTCTGGCGAAGGTTCGGTATCATGGGTTTTAGCCAGTGCTGATGCCATTTGGATCCTGTGGGGTCTTTTATTTTTTAACCCTTTAACAATGGTAAAACAGGGGTTAAATAATTTGTAGAGAATGTCAGGTCTTAATCATTGATGAGATGCATGCCACAAAGAAGACGTCAGGTGGGTCTTTCGTGTATTTAGGCAGAGGAGCTAGAAAAACAGTAGAACCATTAACAGACAGTGGGAAGCCCCACGTTGAAGCCAATGTGGTAGAGAAGACGACTGAGTCTGAAATAAGTGTGCAGGTGACAGAGGCAAGCACATAGCACGTACAGAGCGGTCTGGCCCAGTGGTTTTCAAAGCTGTGATCAGAATCGCCTGCGGAGGTCCGTTTGCTTGTTTGTTTGTTTGTTTAAGGCAGAGATTTCTGTTGAGTTGGAATTTTTAGATTACAGTTTGATATGTCATAATTGGTCAAGCAGGGAGCACATTTTGATTTCCTCATGCTGTGACAAACTGCCATTGATTATGATGCTATCACAAACAGACAGTACAGGGAAATAATGATTGGAAACCCAGCAGCAGGCATTAAAATGAATGCTGTTTTCTTCAGCAACAGCTGCTTTGTGTGGCTTCCTGCCTCTTATATCAATAGTTATTAAAAGTGGTAAATTGTGAATAAGAATCCCAGCGCTAATAAGAGTTCTGATGTTGAAAAAGGGCAATCACAGGTGAATGTATATGAAATCATAGATGGATTTGCTTGATTTTGTATCTATTGTATAGCTCTTATCATTTTTTTAAAGTAGTGCAGGAAAAATTATTTTTCTCTATGACTAAAACTTTTTTAGCTTCCAATTTCTTGAATTTGTCATCGAAATGGTTGTTTTAATAGCACACTTGGTGATAAAATTTGGTCTTTTTACCAATACAACTCTAATGTATGGTCAAAAGGTTTTACAGTTTTCTGACCTAGAGCTACTGAATGAGACTACCCAGGGGTGAGGTCTTTCAAAGCTTCTGGCGTGAGAAGTAGCTGGAAATCATTTATTGAAGCTGAGGATAAAAGTGGGTGCCGGATAAATTTCCAGACTTTCTGGCTTAGAAGTAAGGTAAGTGTGATTACTAGAGAAGACAGGAGGGCAGAAAGTTGGAGGAAAGCCTGTGTTTTCACATGCATAAGAGTCTTAAAAATTAGATTACTGGATCCAATTCTCCAACTATCAGGAGGGGGCCGGAAGAGATGGGGGTCAGAAGAAGAGGTGTGTTCGCTCCGGCAGGAGAGAATGCTGCTATATTTTATAAACAATCCAGCTGAGCGTGTGTCAATATTGTGATATTTGCGTACAGGACTCAAAGAGGGCGTGAGTGGAAGCTGAGGAAAAAATTGCTCCTGTTCAGCTACATTGAATTAGTATTGCTAGGTGACTGATAGAGGGGTCTTCCTTTCACCAGAAGGGTGCGCTGTGAAAGTGCAGGGAACAAGCTGACAGGGAAGATCTGAGACAGGAGTGGGAAGGGCGCCCTCTGTAGGTGATACAGGATCACAGGAAGACTCAACCGGAAGGGAACTTAATTTTCCTAGGTTCTGCAACCAGTCCAGCACCTGACAACTTACAAGCAGTTAGAAAGTATTTGTAGGATGAATAAACTAGTAAATTAAATGTGTTTAGAGTCTTTGGGCCCCATTTTCTCCTTGAGTTTTTTTTTGGGTGGTGGGAACATAGAATAAAGTTACTCTATGCACAACACCAATAATTGTTAGATAAAACCTACTTTATTAATATATTGTTTTCATTTTTAGCTCCCTGAAAGTCACAAAATTTATTAACTCAACAGTATTTTAGTTATAAGTAATTAGGATTTAAGAATGACTTTAAGGTCCTGAATGTATTTGGTGTGAATCAGGTAAACTGAGCAAAGTTACTTCCTAATTTCTGACCTTCCATGGAAAAGAAAGATAAAATTGCTGCCTATTTTCAAGTAATTTAATGAGAAACTGAACCCTAAATTTGACATTTGATGAGTCATTTGCATTTTTAGAAATATCAGTATTTGTTAAGTAAATAAGAGCATTTACAGTGTATAAAGTTACTTAAAAAGGAATTTTTACTTATCCATTTTTCTACAACTGCCTCATCAGGAAAGCAAGATCTGTGTGATTTATTCTGATTTTATAAGTAGAGAAACTGAGGCTCCATGAGATTAAATGATTTGTTTGCTAGGGCCAGTATTTTAGAGATATAACTTGGCCGACTTCCTGTGAGGGCTGGGCCTGCGACCACATGCTGACTCACTCCGGGATGTGGAGGGGAACAGGTTCTTTGGTCAAGTCTCCACTATAACAGATTAGGGTGGTAAAAAAATGTGGAAGAGCATCACGTCCTTGTCTTAAAAGTACATTTCCTGTTTTTAGCACCATAATCTCTTGGTATGCTGTATTTGCCATGAGGATATAATATTTAAAGATTACTAACTGTCAGCCTGGAATGTATTGAGAGCTGGCAACAAATTTATGTTCTCAATCCAAAAGGATTTTGTGGTCTTCAGTCATCTCCAAGTGTAGTTTCAAAATCAGGGAATGAAGTAAGTTTAAAGTTTAACCCACACACGAAAATAACTTGTGTTGGGGGTCTGCCCCGCTGTCTTCTATCGAAAGATAAAACTGCTTCTTTTTAATAGAAAAATGGGGTTTTCTTAGTGCCCCAGTGATCATCATATGTGAAAGCAATGGGTCTTTACATTTTATTTAGAATAGCAATTTTCTGTGATATAAATTGAAAGTATGAAGGATGCCTTATGAAACTTAGAGGCAATACACTTCTTTAGAAACCTAAAAATTACATTATTCAGGTATTCAGACTGGGACACCACCATGTTTTAAATCATAGCTTAAGACATTAGTTACAAATGTTGTACTAAGACAGGTTCTCAAATACTTCTAAAATTCTGAAATTAAACTTGTCTCTAATTCTGAAATTAACCACTGTTCTGGCCAACGTGGCTCAGTTGGTTGGAGCACCATCCAATAAACCAAAAGGTCACAGGCTTGACTCCCAGTCAGGACACATGCCTGGGTTGCAGGTTCAGTCCCTCGTAGGGGTGTTTACAAGAGGCAATCAATCAATGTTTTTCTCTTGCATAAATATTTCTTTCCCTCTCTCTCCTTCCCTACCCCTCTCTTTAAAATCATTTTTTAAAAAAGATACCCTAAACACTAAATATAAAAGGGCAACATTGTCTCAAGGAAAATTTGATTAGAAAGCTATGTAATGAATAGTTACAATAAATAATTTCCATTTATCATGTCATGATAAATGGAAAAGCATTTA
>PVKM010015622.1:0-27696 GCA_004027735.1 Carollia perspicillata
ATGCACCCAGACTGTGGATGGAACCCACAACCTAGGTATGTTCCCTGACTAGGAACTGGACCTGCAACCTTCGGTTGTGGGATGATGGTCTGATACTCTAACCAACTGAACTATACCAGCCAGGGCTTCTTAATTTTTTTTATTTAGTAAAATTCCATTGTGTAAATTTTACCCTTTGCAATAGTATGGATGGATCTGGAGAACATTATGCTGAGTGAAATGAGCCAGTCAGAGAAAGACAAATACCATATGATTTTACTCATATGTGGAATCTAATGAACAAACTGAACTAACAAGGGAAACAGAGACAGACTCCTAGATGGAGAAGAGATGACAGTGGAGTGGGGAGGTCAGGGGGTGGAAAGATTAAGCAAAGAGGAAAAAGGTCTCATGGCATGGACAACAGTTTGGTGATTGCTGGGGGTAGGGGAATATAAGGGACTAAATGGTAATAGAAAAACTATAATAAAGTTTAAATAAAAAACATAAAATAAAAAACAAACTGAGCAAACAAGTAGAACAGAAACAGAATCATAGATATGGAGATCATTTGATGGTTACCAGTTGGGAAGGGGAAGGAAGAGAATGGGGACAAAGGTGCAGGGATTAAGAAGTACAAATTGGTAGGTACAGGATAGGCAGGGGGATATTAAGAACAGTATAGGAAACAGAGGACCCAGAGAACTTACATGCATTACCCATGGACTTGAACTAAGAGGGTGTTGTCAGAGGGAGTGGGGGGTAATGTGTGAAGGGGGTCAAATGGGGAAAAATTGGGACAACTGTATAATAGAGTAATCAATAAAATATATTAAAATTTTAAAAATATTAATTTATTTATTTACAAAGAGCTTGGTTTCTATGATGGTAGCAACAGGAAGTCACTAGTAGATCTATAGAATGAGTCATGTACATGAATTTCCATATTAATAGTTCACTCTGGCAGCTGTAGGGAGATTGACAGGAATTCAGCAGATATATGGAGGGCCTGAATGGAGAAGCTATAGGGTGAGACATACAGATGAAGAGAGAAATTTAAGAGATTTTATATAGTTATAATCAATTGGGAATCATTGTTGATTAAACATCAAAAGACATAGGTGGTGATTCTGCCCTATTTTCATTATTTATTTATTTATTTATCTATCACTCTTTTGAAAAATATTTTATTTATTTATTTCTAGATAGAGGGGTAGGGAGGGAGAAAGAGGGAGAGAAACAGCAATGTGTGGTTGCCTCTTGCTTGCCCCTCACTGGGGACCTGGCCTGCAACCCAGATATGTGCCCTGACTGGGAATCAAACCAGTGACCCTTTGGTTTGTAGGCTGACACTCAATTCACTGAGCCACACCAGCCAGGGCTCTCTCTCTTTTTTTTTTTGTTCCTTAATAACCCTTCACCTTTCCCCCCATTACTACCTGTCCCAGGCCCCCCTGGCCACTATCAGTATGTTCTTCACTTCCATGTCTCTGGCTATACGCTGCTTGCTTGTTTGTTCTGTTGATCAGCTTCCACCCATAGGTGAGATCACATGGCATCTGTCCTTCACCATCTGGCTTATTTCACTTAGTAAAATCAATTAGATATTTTAAATGAGAGATATAAGAAATTTGATCTGTTAGAACCTTACATTTGGTTAACTCTTGCTGCCTAAGCAACTACTCTAAAATATCATGGCTTAAACAAGAATTATTTCTTGTCATCTGTGTCTGAGGGTTGGCTGCAGGTTGGTTATCCCAGTGTGGGCTCAGCTGAGGGCCTCTGCCTCAGGTTATGGCTGTTGGAATTGGTTAGCAGGGGTAGTTCCACTCTACATGTGGGCATTCTGAGGCCCAGACTGAAGAAACAGTAATCTGGTGGTTGCCCTATTTTCATTTAGTGCAACTGGTAGCTTGTGGTGTCATTCACTGAGGTGTGGGAAACAGAAAGTGAATTAAGCATGCCTAGGATACCAGGATCACTTTCAGACATTTAGATTTGAGATGCCACTGGAATATCTAGGTGGAGATGTCCAGGGTGATATCCAGACAGCTGGGTCTGGGTATGAGATTAGGAATATAGACTGCACAGTGGACATCATTTTTTATTGTTATGTATGAATGGCTGAAAGTTAATGGCGTTATAACCTGGGGTAACTAATGCATCTTTTAGTGGTGGCAGGATGCAAGCCAAGTGCAATATTTTGTTATCTTGTACCCCAAATAGAAAGCTTTCTAATTGCATTTGTAAGAAGTATGGATCAGGGACCAGGGAATGTGGTGGAGAAAAATGAAAATTTCATCTTAGCTCTTGGGACCAGGAATAAAAATGAAAATCTATATCTTCCTTCAAAATTTTAGAAATTAGAGCAGTGTTCTAATTAGCAAAATCTCTAATGTAAGATGATGAATAAAACTTTTACCTTTGAGTAGGTGAAAAGGTAATAGCTATCATAGACTAAGTATTAAATATGAGTCAGCACAAATGACCAGTTTGTTACCAGAGAGAGTACAAGGCAGAAACTTTGGACTATACGTTAGGAGTGTAAGCATGGTTAAAAGCAATATTTAAATACTAGGTAAAGTTCAGAGAACTTGGCAAGCATCAAAATATGAAATGCACTGCTTTAGAAAATACAGAATGCCATAATACATCAAAGGTGATGTTTGAGGTTGAGTTTTGGGAACTAAACATAGTATAATATGATATAATATTATATCAGTTACTATGTGCTTCTAATTCTAGTTACCTACTGAGTAGTCTGACGATGAAATAAGTTAACTTTGGAAGATTTTCCACTGAAATGGACCAAATTTTGCAGGCTAAAGCTGTGTCTCTTCCCAAAGATTTCCATCATGCATTTTAACTCTAAGTGTCTTGCATTTATGAACTTTACATGGCTAAGTTTAATACTTATTTTGAGTTAATGAATAATCAATCTGTTATTGTAGTCTCACATTAAGAATTAAGGATAGATTGGATATAAATCAGCTAATACAAATTCTTACTAAAGAAAACCAGTTGCTTTTAGGGAATGCTTTGTTGAATTATAACTGTTCAAATCATTTTTTAAAAGATTTTATTTATTTATTTTTAGACAGAGGAGAAGGGAGATAGAAAGAGAGGGAGAGAAACACCAATGTGTGGTTGCCTCTCACATGCCCCTACCGGAGACCTGGCCCACAACCCAGGCATGTGCCGTGACTGGGAATCGAACCAGTGACCCTTTCATTCATAGGCCCACGCTCAATCCACTGAGCTATACCAGCCAGGGAAAATCATTTTAACTTCAAGGGGAAAGACCAAATGGACCACTCCTAGCACCATTCCTCTCAGTTGCTTTTATTTTGCAAATATCCTTCACATTAACACAGTAAATCACGCAGGCTTTAAGAACCATTATAATTCGTCACATATAATGTCTAATATTTTGGAAGCCTTTAAAATGCACATTATTAATCTAAGGAGCTGTACTGGGTGCCATTAAATACTTGATACTGTCTCATCAAAATCTTTATATAGTAAAAAAATGTTATTTGCTCTCAGCTAACAGCCAGACATTTATAAACATGCCAACTGGAACATATTCTTCTTTACCAACACTATAGTGATGTGGGTGGGGAAATACTTCAAGGCTCTTCATACTAACTGAACAAAGCATGATGGGAGTTTCCCAAGTTCTATAATATTTTTATAGGTAACCCTATGACGAAGGTTGTCCATATGCACAAAAAAGTTTAAAGAATTATTAATTCTAAAAGAGAAAGAAAAGATTGACTTTATTCTCTAAATGATGTTAAATAGTTGGTTTAATGATATTTTAAACTAGTTGTTTGGGTAGCATACGAACATAATAGCTGCAAAATATACATGTTGCACATCCATATCCACACTTGCATATTGCAAAAAAATAACCACATCTCTTCAATCTATTGAGGTTATGCCCATCAAATGTTGCCAGGTTGAGATTTTAAAATCCGTGTGTTACACAGAGATTGCCGTTTTGATGACATTTCCACATTTCACTTATTTTTAACAGTTACTTATTAAAAACAAATTGTATGTTAACCTAATTTAGCATAGCTCTAAGCCTGGGTAGCATATACAACTATTGTGATAATGAATTTGGAGCTAAGAAAATAGTTATGAACATTGTAAAAAGTTAACACCTCAGTACAGAAGAATAAAAATGGCATAAAAATGATTTAATGTATGACTAAATATAATCATTTATTCCTCCCAGCCTTACATAATTTTTGGCTGTTAAAAACTTAGGTATAACAACAATATAAACAAACAAACAAATACATAAATAAATAATTTAGATATATTAATGTTTAGAACCTCCATTGAAAAGATCTCTAAAACATATCTTAGGGTATTATGGTATAAGGGTGTTTGTCATAACACCTCTCTGTCCAAGAGGACCATCAAGAGTGTTGCATTATAATTAATGACAGTGAGTACCTTTGATATCTCAAGATGACTGATATTTATATATTTCTATACAAGTTTCCAAATGTATACTTCCTATACCTGCTTGTAATTTTGTAGGGATTGACTCTTTTCTTTCCCTAACCCTTCTTTATTAAAAAATACATTTTATTTAATTAATTTTACTTTTCGTTGACTGGAGAGAGAAAGAGAGAGAGAGAGAGAGATCAATTTGTTGTTCCACTTATTTATGCATTCTTTGGTTGATTCATGTATGCGCCCTGACCAGGGATTGAACCGGCAACCATGGTGTATTACGACAATGCTCTAACCAGCTGAGCCACCCAGCCAGGGCTCTTTCCCTAAACTTTCTTTTTCCAAAAATTACTTTGCTCAACTTCTCTCTCTCTCTCTCTCTCTCCCTCCCCCCCTCTCTCTCTCTCTCTCTCTCTCTCTCTCTCTCTCTCTCTCTCTCTCTCTCTCTCTCTCTCTCCCTCCCTTCCTCTCTCCCTCCCTCTCTCCCTCCCTTCATCCCTTTCCTCACCAAGCCCCTTTTATTTTTAGCCCTTTTTTGTTTTGGTGGCCAGGCTTGTTCTAAATTTTTATCCATGCTTAAGAACAAAACAGATAATGCCTCAATGAAAATGAACACGGAAAAATATGCACAGATTGATTTTGTACATATTAAATAATACCAGTGACTTATTTCTTTGGTTTCTTGAATGTGAGGCTTCTAGCTAATAATTACAGATTAAGAAGTCATAGGGTGTGGCCAATACATGCAAAGGCTGCTATGATTTCTTCCATGTGGTTCCTTATAGACTCTTAGGAGATGCCTGGCTGGTTCATCTAGAGTAACTGATTCAGGTCCAGTCAGGTGCCTACTTGGCTGCACATAGAGTGAGATGCAGAGCTACCTATTTGGGAAACCCCTTCAAGGCAAACTCATAAGGATAAAAACATTCTAGAACAGTGAGACATAACATTCCTATAGCATGGTATAATTGGCAAAACACACTTATTTTCATGATCCTTATAGTCTTTCAAGAAGGTTACTGTTACTTTCTCCATTTTATAGATGAGTGAAAAATAAGTCTGAGATATTAGGCAAACTTACCATGGTCACTCAACTGTGTAGTTTCAGCCACTCATCCAATATGTGTATTATCCATAGAGTTTTAAGGAAATAGAATCTAGCTCTTAGGTGAGAAAATACTTTTATCAGAATTAAAATCAAAGAATAGAGAACATCATTTAATTCAAAAACAAAGCAAAGCAACCTTGGCATCATCTGGAGCATCACTTGACAGCTAAAAGGAAAATAACCAAACACAAGCTGCTTTATTCATAGGCGGTCCAACCCAAGAAGTCTTCATTGCTCCCCTCACCCAAGCCTCCTAGAGGAGAGGTAGTATTGTTTGCTAAAGTTTAGAGTAGAAAGGATAGCACTTAATGAGGTTTTAATAAATGATAGTTTATTCCACATGCATTCTATGTATATAAACATTTTGAGTAATGTTAGGCCTATGCTAGCACCTATAGTCATATTTATAATATCTTAGGTTTGCTAAATTTTCTTTTGATGTATGTTCACATGACATAAAAATATTCAAGTAGAAAATTAAAAATTAAACCAGACATTCAGATATTACTAAGTATACATATGTTTGAAGTGATACACACCTGACCAGGTCTACATGTAGATGATGCTTAAAGCCTTGCTTTACCATCTGGAGTCTAATTTCAAATTTCAGGATTAGAATGTAGTTCCCAAATACACTAAAATGTTAACTTTATCATACAGTTTTCTCATTAAAATTCCTTCATTAAGTAACATAGATGATTGAACATAAATGAATATATGTGTGTGTATGTATGTATATGTATACATACATATTTTTCCCCATGAGATTTAAAGTTTTTAACTTAAACTGAAAGAAAAAAAATTTTAAATATTTTTGAATTTCCTAAACTGGTCTTTTAAGCAAAATTTTGCTTATTATTGATAGAGACAAAACATTCTATGAGTGATGGAATTTTTGCTGTCTAGTCAAATATCTTGTTAATACCTAGACACAAAACGCCATTGTTCTGTTTCATATAGAAACTGCAAGTTTATTTTGTTTGAAAAATGGGGAAATAAACTCCTGTTTCAACCTTTTCTTTGTTGTTCTAGCTGTGTGTCATTGATACTGGCATGACTTGTCATGGGAAGGTGTAATGAGGCAAGACTGGGATTGTAACAGTTATTAACCCACAAATATGCTATGGCAAAGTAAATGTAAGCTACAGTGACACTTGTAATTATATCAGCAAATAGTACTCTCATTTGAACTACTCATTTTATTAATTTGATTTGATGAATGTGGAAGAAATGAACACCATTTCAATGCAAAGAGGGACCAAATGTCAATTCAGCATTTCACATGGGCTGATAGATTGGACTCCCTCCACCCTCTTGTCTCTTTGGTGGTAATTTATTTAGCTGGGAAAGCTTGGGTTTGGTGCAGCATCTGGTTTTCAGTGATATCCTGCTGGTCTTATCCAATTTTCCAGCTGGGAGCATGAGGCACAGGGAGGTCGAATGACTTGCCTAAAGGTCACCCGGTAGCTCAACTGGGATTATAACTTTGGATCTTTCTGATTTTCTCATCCTTTGCTTACTGGACCACAAAACTCCCTTGATCCCATCTTCTCAAGCTTGCCTAAGCAGGAAGTAATATTTAGAGCTAGAAAAAATATCCTAAATTAAATACTGGACATTATCATTATAAAAAAGATGTGTTAAACTTCCACTTGTCTGACTCTAAAGGAATATTTTGTTTGAATTCTAACACCTGAGAACAATTTAATGCATGAGAGTGTTGTGTCTTTTCAAGTGGTTACCTTGGAAAGGTTCATACCTATTGCTCAGATGCTGCTTTTGGTTGAAATGTTTTGAGGAAGCCAGTGACTTGATGCTTGTGGCAGAAGACTACAGTTAGTACTTAGATGTATAATGGACTTTGCCCATTATAGTCAGGAACATGGTGCTTGACTACTAAGTTCAAAGAAACCATCCAGTTCACCCTGTCTTACAACTCCTAGGTTTGCCATTCCGTCAGCCTAAAAACCTACCCCATGGTTTTCTATGGAGGTCTCCTTTTCATCATTCAGGTCATAACAGAAATGTTGCATACTTAAATCTCTTAATGTAGGTTTTTAAATTTTTTTATAATGTTGATAAAATGTCATATGAATTTAACCCTTGTTTATATAAATTAGCCTACAGTAGAAGTGGTTTTGTTATATATTACTTCACTTAAAGTCACAGTACCTGTCAACAACATTAAGTGAAAATGTCCTGTAATAGCTTTCTTTATCTGATGTACCCATATTTTTCATTACATTTATTGCCACTTAAAATTTGTTGATTTTGTTTCCTTTTTTATTCTCTGAATCCTTACTATGAGCATAGGAGTCTAATCGGTCTTGTTCACCAGCATATATTAGACTGTATTCTATATTTAGAAGAAGCTCAATAAACATTTGTTGAAAGAATGAAGAGCCATTTCTGATGAAAGATGGGGTCTCTTTTACTTTTTTTAAATTATCAGTCAAGGAGTTTCAAAAGGGATGCCAATGAGGTGGTGAGGGCGAGTGAGGTGACCCTTAGTCAGTCAGCCAGATCAGGTGAATTAACCCTGAAGGTCAACAGGATGACAGATGACAGCTGTCCCTGTCAGATCACCCTTTCCTTCATAGCTTCAGCCTTGAAGTTGCTCTTAGTCTTGACTTGTGATAGGCAGAAGAAATCAGTCTGTGTGTGCATACACACACACACACCTTTTTTAAATCTAAGTTTATAATGCCCAATTTTATCACCCACCTATTTACACAGTTGATACTTAATGATGTTTTGTCACTTTTCAAAAGCCAAATCTGCCCTGGCTGGTGTGGCTCAGTGGATTGAGCACTGGCCTACAAACCAAAATCTCATCAGTTTGATTCCCAGTCAGGGCACATGTCTGGGTTGCAGGCCAGGTCCCCAGTAGGGGCCACATGAGAGACAACCACACTCTGATGTTTCTCTCCTTCTCTTTCTCTCTTCCTTTCCTTTTCTCTAAAAATAAATTAATACTATATTTTTAAAAAAAGATTTAAAAAAATCCAAATTCATGTCTGAAGACTGACCAATATGTAAAATACTGTAAAGAATATATAACACCTGAAAAGGAATTTCTCTAATTTTTTAATAAACAGACATATTGTGCTAGAATCTCCCAGGGTGATGACTTTAAATAAATAAGGCTTGAAAAACTGTTTAAGGTAGTCAATATTTTAAGGGACCCAGACAGTTTATTTTCCAGATTTATTTGTATACTAGGTCTTACCAGAAGGTATCCAGCCATGTAATCTGAAAAATATGGACATTTACTGAAGAAGATACAAGAAGCATCATACATAGGACAATGACACTTAAATCGCCTTCAAAGTAGTTATCTTGGGACCTCACACAGTTCTCCCAATAGCCATCAGCTCCCCTGTCATAGTTTCCTGAATCTCATTGATGGTCTGAAATCTCTTCCCTTTCAAAGTTGATTTTAGTTCTGAGAAAAGCCAGAAGTTTCAGAGTGCCAAATCTGGGCTGTAGCAGGGCTGAGTCACCTGAGTGATTTGATGTTTCACCAAAAAACTCAGCATGAGACATGATGCATGAGTGAGTGCCTTGTCCTGATAAAGCTGCCAATCACCTGTTACCCATAGCCTTCTGAATCATCAGAATAGTTGCAATGGAGGAATGTTGAAGCTTAACACAAAATTTCATGCAGATTTATTGCTCTCCTCACAGTCATTTTGAATGCAACAGCCACACAGAACACATGCTCACTCAAGGGTGTTTATTGGCCCCACTGTTTAGTGCAGTGAAGTTGTCATTGTTCATGTATGTGTTCCAGTCCACTCTCCTTGGCTGCCAGATTACATCAATATTGTGCAAACTGTTCTTGTTATATTATCACAGGCTGCACATTTTCTGGACAGACCTTGAATACTTATTCTTGACTTTTGAAAGGAAATGTAACTGTATGGTACATAAATTTCTGTTTCTAGTGACTCTACACATAGTACACTCCACATTTATAACCAAATAGCCTAGACATCATTTTATAGATGAGGAGATAGGAACACAGAGTGACTTTCTCAGGAGGGTCTTCTGAGTTATTCTGGCATCCCAGTGAGTGCCTAGCTGCAGGTATTGTGGAAGAAGGTCCCTGACACTTCCTTGCTGTGATCTGTCTTCCGGAAGTCATATCTGTAGAATCTAGCCATTATGCTTACCACCATGTAAAACTCTAGAAAGCCACTGCATGATGTTCTGTGTGGCTGTCTGAGAATTGGATGATGGTGACCTAAGGCAGTGAGCAATTTCCTGCTCACTTGATAGTGAGTGTTCTGGGAACATTTTGATGTAAATGTGGGGTGGGAGTTGAAGGATAACACAAGGCACCTGTGTTAATTGTCAAGAATAAGTATTATTGTCTTCAAAAGTCAAGAATAAGTATTCACGGTCTGTCGAGAGAATGTGCAGCCTTTGATAATATAACAAGAACAGTAGTTTTCATTGATTCAGTGTTAACCTTCTGGTCAGTTTGGCTAAGAGATGTATAGTTAAGAAATAAAGACAAGCAATTACCATCATACCAACTTTTGGACGCCTGTGACAATTTATAACTACCTGGAGGAGTGAGATTGAGCCTCAGATTTATGTTGTTAGTAAAAAGAAAGCAGTAGCAAACTACTAGAATGGAAATAAACATTGAAATGAAACATAAAACTTTTTTCTTGAGCTGCATATTTTAGGGCAGGCACCTTAAAGGTTCTCAGATTATTTTACATGATTCATCAAACAGACTATACCCCTTTGTCCTAAAAATGTGGTAAAGAATTAATTGGCTTTTTGAATGATCCAAGTTATACTATGTTCCAACAATCATTTTGTTTTTATCATTGGGAAAGAATTAGATTGTACTTATACTTGTTCTGGAAAAGTCAGAAAGTCTCTCATTGGTAGGCTTGGTATTGAGAAAACAAGATGTGGCATTAAAGCATCTCTTTGTTTTTGGTCAACAGAAATGTGATCTTTCCTTCTTTTATACCACTGATATAAAAGCACTTCCCAATGTTCTGGGCCTTCAGAGAGTCATAAACTCTGGATCATTAAACTGATGATGCAGATTGTTTCAAAAAAGATGCAAATGACTATATTCAGAAAATAAACCCCACATACACTTGAAACAGAACACACACTAATGATTATAGCATAGCTGGAAAAAGGAAATATGTTTCTTTTATTTTTTCAGTTTACTTTCAATTTTATTTTGTATTGGTTTCAGGTACACAGCTTAGTGATTAGACAACCATATACTTTACATAGTGTTCCCTTTGATATTTCCAGTCTCCGGGTGGCACCACACAGAGTTATTGGACTATTATTGACTATATTTTGTATGCTTTACTTTACATTCCCATGACTATCTTGTAACTACCAATTTGTGCTTCTTAATGCCTTCACCTCTTTCACTCATTCCCACGTATCCTCTCCTCTCTGGAGAAAATAGTTTTCTTGAGGCTCTTTTCTCAGTATCATCACTTGGATTTCACACTTTGTAATTTCTTTCCAAGAAATGGGCCCCTGTGATTCTTCAGACTTTTCATAAAAATTGCTTTTGGGAAGGAACTGTCAGTTCCTCATAGAGTTGCAACTATCTTTTCTTTTCCACTTATATCAATGATTTGGTGGGCCAGTTTCCCATTGTTGATCATGCTGACAGGAGGAATGTCAGGATGACAGACTTTGTGAACAGACCTAGTGAATGATAGCAAAGTCAAACCATCAAGTACATGCACTAGGTGAGCTCCTGACTGATGATATCTTCAAACAAATTTTCTCTAACATCATGGGAAATTGTCCTTTCTAATTACTTCTAGGAGTAAACAATCTGACTTCCAGGGACATATTTTACACTAGCTCTCCCTCTAAAGAACCAAATATTTTTTTTCCAGGGAGAAATGTTTTCTAGTTAGTTAAATTTATGAAGAATAAACAAGGAGACAAAAAAACAAGAAAAATGAAATTCCTGCTGGTGTGATTCCTCATTCACTTATTCATTCATTCAGCAATGTTTATAGATTATCTGCTATGTGCAATCGTGCAATATATGATGTTATATTACTTAGTAACCAAGTGTAGATATGGAAATCATTTGGTGATGCCACTCTTTAAAAAAACAGGTCTAGCAATAGTTATAGTATAGGCATACCTAGAATTTTAACTTGTAATGGGCTCCACTTTCAGCCCCAGCCTTGATATCTAATGAAACAAAATAGCCCCAAACAGAAATGATCTCTTCCAGGGGTGAGGAAGGTATGTATTTTTAAGTGCCAAAATGACTGTGATAACTGATACTTCTTGTCCCAAATTCCCATACAGAAGAAAGAATGTAAGAGAAAATGAAATTGGACACATAATTTTATCCAATTTTATAGTTAAAAAATTAGGGTAGAGGCCTTTTACTTTTTGAAATCTTGAAATATTGAGAAAGAGGAGGAGAGAGAAACAGAGAGAGAGAGAGACATCTGAAGGGGGTGGGGAAAGGGAGGGAGTAGGAGAGAAACTCAAACATTAATGGGTAATAGAATTTCTCTTGCACTGGCCACAATACATATGTTTGTTAAAAAGCAAGAGGCGGGGAAGACATGCATGCCTGATGTGGAAGAAAAGCCTGTTTGTGCCTCACACACTGGAGAAATTGTTCAGGAATAGTTCACCCATGTGAAAATATGACCCATGTCATTTTGCCAGGGTCATTAAGACACTGAGCTGCTGAGTAAGGCCTCATTGGGTAAATTCAAGATCCAGGGGGTGAGGGGGGTACATACTTCCTAGTGCCTAGTTTTTCTAAGATTCAAAAAAAATGTCAGTGGAAATAAGGTTATGAAGTGCCACTTGCGTGGGTGAGACAGGGTCTCCAAAGGGTGGGAACCAGCCGGGTCTCAGACATGGCTCATTCTTTCAGATACTTCTCCATTTTCTTAGTGGGCAACTTGAGAAATAGAGAACCCAGCACTACTAGACAGAAGAAAACAGTGGTATTTAGAGATGGGGAAAAGGGAAAGGTTACAAATAATTTTTTGAATGAATTTCCCATTCTCTTTTGACTATTGTCACATTCATGTTTCACAAAGTTCTAAAATGTCTGGAGATAAAATTCAGATCATTCGTGGTGAAAAGAAATGGCTTTATAGAGATGCTTAGATGACATGAAAGCTACATTTGAATGAATACATATTCAAAAGCAGGCAGGAAATATGGAATAATGAACAAGATCTTTTTCTATAATTTATTGGGAGAATTGTATGAAGTTTAAGGGTATCCTAAATGAATCAAAATAACTAATTGAAAGACAAACATAGAGAAAACCCTTATCATTTAGCTGTTCTGGTTTTAGGTAAACTAGGATAAATAATCAGTTCAATCTCAATCTCAATGTTAATTTTTTAAATTAAATTGAGAATTCTAATTATGCTGGACTTTCCCCAGTGTCCCAGTCTCTCTCTTACTCAGAAAAGTGGAAGAGTAGTCATGTATTTAATTAAAAAAATAACAAAATCTTATTAATCTACAATGGACCAGAACTTTAATCTCTATGGGCTTCAGTTTTTTTATTTGTAATTTGATGGATTATGACTAGTTTATTTCCAAATTTTGTTCTTTATTTTATTTTTTTAAAGATTTTCTTTATTCAGTTTTAAAGAGAGGGGAAGAGAAGGAGAAAGAGAGGGAGAGAAACATCAGTATGTGGTTGTCTCTCATGTGGCCCCTACTGGGGACCTGGCCTGCAACCCAGGCGTGTGCCCTGACTGGGAATTGAACTGGCAACCCTTGATTTGCAGTCCATGCTCAATCCATTGAGCTATACCAGCCAGGGCCAAATTTTGTTCTTTAAATTATATAATTGTTTTTCCAGATTTTAACATACCAGTAAAGGGGTTTAGCATGTGGATGTAGGTCTTGACACTATTTGTATTTCTATTAATTACATATATGTTATTAATTAATTAATTAATCATGTTAATTAATTGTTAATTAATTACTAGTTATGAAGTGTTGCCTTTTTTTCCCAAAATGCAGACATGGTTTTAAAATCAAATTGGCAGGTACGAACAGAATCTTGGGCTTAGAGAGAGAAGGAGTAGAAACATAAGACCCTTATAAAGATTTTACCACCATTAAGTTTCTTTTGAGACACTTGTATCAGCCCACTGATCGTATGTCATAAAATAACTGCCATCTCCACCTTTCATGGGAGCAACCCTTGGGTTAGTGCTGCTGGATTATAATAAGGAAACGTGTTTTTAAAAAATGAAAAGGAAAAGATGACCTTCAGGTTACTCTGGTCTGTTGATGGGGTCAGGGGAAGGAAGGTTCAAAACCTAGTAGGAGAGGGTCAGTCTGACACTGGATGCAAAAGTTCACAAGTCTGAAATATAAATAATATATGTAGGAAATGAGTGTTTACTCCTCTCTAATGTTAGCAAACTGGAAGGATAAGATGGTTTCCTTTTGACGCGAAAAAGATCTAAATGCGAGATGCTATTTTAAACAATGAACAGCTGTTTCATCTTGAACCAAAAAGAACAAAGAAAACACCCTCAGGTCCACATAGGATATATTGTGGTTTCCCGTGTGTGTGTGTGTGTGTGTGTGTGTGTGTGTGTGTGTGTGTACGAGTGTCTGTTTTCCCTCTTCTCTTTTTACTTAGGATAATTGAAATGTCATTTTATCTTGGGATGTTTTCTTTACCGACCAGGGACATGAAAAGTTAAAATATGGGAGAATTTCCTTTTCATCATTTAGAAGATAAACAACTTTTCATTGTTTCAATATGAAGTGTTTTCTTTGTTAATCCAACAGAGATTAATGCCTAGAATGCTAAATTGTATGCATAAGGGAAAAATCATGATGGTCCATGGATAATGTATTTTATGCAAGACTAAAGCAATAGGATGGCATTATATCATAGTCTAAGAGCTTTTCCTTGCTCTAGAGAACAGCTGGAACTGTAAAAGGCAGCCTGAGTTGCTGCTTTAAGAGATTTCAATTATCCAATTAATGCCTGGGATTGCTAGAATTGAATGCACAGAAAAGTTTAAGCACATATGTTTGAATGATTCAGAAAATGAATGTCTTATTTTTAGAGTAAGCTTCTTGAAAATTAAACTCAAAATATCTCTTAGATTGATATGGAAAAGTGTATGTCTTTAATAATTTTTCATTGATACATAAAATAATTTGTCTTGGTTTGGATTTTGTACTAAAAATTGATAGAAAAATATTACATAATCAATGGGTAGCAGATTTATTTCCTTTTAAAGTCTTTATAAGTACTTTAAAATATATTTTATTGATCATGCTATTACTTTATAGGCATTTATATCTGCCTTCACAATTCTAATTTTTGGAAAAATAAAGAGGCATTACAATAAATTCTGTTATTCCAGATTCAACACACACACATAAACAAACATACACTTCATTTTACCTGGGAAACAATTTCATTACATAATCATAAGTTTAGTTATTTATTTATCGCTTTCTAAAACACCGGAATATAAGAATATGAGTGTGACTTTTTTTAATTTGAAGGAACTACTTCATTTAGCTTTTTTTAATTAGAGAGTTGAAAAAATATATCTGCTATTTTATACTGATTCTAGTTCTCTTCCTTTTTAACCCAGAGGCATAATTTTAGTTAACTTTCCTGGGGGCTTCATTCCTTGTAATTTCATGTTTGAAATAAAAGATGAATTTCTTTAAGTTAAAAACAGGAAATTCTTGGCCAGAAACTGCTATTTCTCTTCTTTCAGATATGGATCTCAACAATACTAATAGGTTGTAAAACTTTTAAAAAAGGAAGAAGAAAAAATATGTTCAATTCTTTTTTCAAAATCTAGACTTGGTTATAGAGCACATTAGTAAATTGTCCTGTCAACTTCTAGGACGTGGGTTCAACTCCAATTGGTTTAATGGCGATAAATACTTCCTTAGAAGAATTCTGGATTTCTGGATGGAGGAAGGGATGTCAGGGAGTCTAAGGACAGGCTTGAGAGCCCCCCAGAAGGTGGTCTTGGGAGGTAATCAAACCCTGCTGATAGGATTTGGCAGTTAAAATAGATGGAGGACAGCCTGTCATTTTGTCTATTTAAACAAGTCACTTGTGATTAAGGATAAGCAGCAAGTTTTCTTTTCTTTCTCACATTTGGGTCCTTGCAGGTTCTCATCTATTTCTCTGATGTTTCTACCCTTCTTAAGGGTTTCTCTCTTGACTTTTACATGGAAAATGTTCACGTTTCTCTCCTACAGCTTTCCCCCTTGGAGACATGGACTGGGAGACAATTTATCATTTTATTTCATTCAAATTGCGAAAATTGATACTTTAACCAAAACTTCTACTACATACCACGTGTTTCATGACATGGAGACAGCGTCTAAACTGAAGACAGGAGTCCGCCATTTTCCTCTTTGTTAAGAGAAGTCATTAGGATCTGTAATCAAGTTTATGATGATTTTTCTACCTGCTTAGGATAAACTTATTTTTCTGTCTTTTGAAAAAAATAATTGATGTTTATGATTTTATATAAGTGTCCATGAATACTACATTTGCTTTTAGGAGAGTTCTTGGCTATAAAATAGCAGATGCTTATAAGATCATGCACTTAAAAAAAAAACATGGATTGTTACCCAAAATGGAATTAGTGATATACGAGTATAAGTATTTGCATCTGCCAACTTGTTTGCTGAAATTGTTTGCCATATGTTCTCCAATACTGAATATTTTTCTTAGTGGCTTTCATCCAACACTCTTCTACCTTTGCAGGTCTAGTTAAGAGTCTTCCTGCTCTCCATGTTGTTCTGGAGACAGGGCTTGTGAAAGGACAACACATTGGTGAGTGAAAATATATCCAACACAAAGCCAATGAACTCTTGTGCCCTTTCTTATGTTCATTTTTTTTTTCTGTAGAGAGGAAGGGAGAGAGACAGAGACAGAGACAGAGAGAAAAATTGATGTGAGAGAGAAATATTTATCAGCTGCCTCTTATACTTACCCTGACCGGGGATCGAACCCACAACCTAGGTATGTGTTTTGATGGGGAATCAAACCCACAACCTTTTGGTTCATGGGGTGAGGCTCCAACCAACTGAGCAACATCAGAGATTACTCTCATACTTTTTGCCTATTTTTCTCTCTGAAACATCTAGCTTTGTGCAGCTTAAATCTGATAGTGTCTGCTTTAGATACACCATATATTTTGTGCTTTCTGTCCTGGTACAGGAACCTCATGGTAACGAAACATGCATTGCCTGTATGTGCCAGATGGTCACACCCTACAGGGCAACCCTCAGCCAGTGGAGAACAAAAGCTAGTACATCCCCAGGGCAGACAATTCTGAAGCTCATTCATTAGGGCTCTTCAACATTCCCAGTGGCGTTGAGCCCCAGGTGGTCAGATCAGTGATCAATGCACTGTATATGGAAATTTGTCAATCATCTGCTCCTATCCTTGGTATCAATTCCCCCAAATAAGCTTATTAGCGCATAGATTCTTATCTCAGGCTCTGCTTTCTAGGGGAACCCAACCTAAAACATACAACACATTGCAAAACAGAACAAAATAAAAATCTAAGAGATCTTCCTTCTAATGTGACTTGCTGTCTCATATCATGGTTATTTAAGTACAATTCCATTTCTTCTAAGAAAATAGTTTGTGACTTTATAGCTGTGAAAAATATTGCCCTTCTCTCATTTACAGCTAGCTCTCTGTTGGAGCCTGGGTATGTACACAATACTGGAAAGAGAAGATCTGGAAGGAATCTACAGTCTAGAGTTTATCTCCTTTGGATATTTCACTATAGAAGCACAACAAATTGTTTTTAAAAATAACCAAATGATGTTTCTTAAATTTACATAGAAGTCCTTTGTTTAAAGATGTTTATATCTGTGTTAGTCATAGGACACTATAAATAACCTTTTACAAAAAAAAATTCTGGGTGCTGTGGGAATGAAAAAAGAAGACAAGAGATAAAAAGTACATCAGAGAAGAAGGTTTTCTCTATGATGCCTTTTTTTCTGAAAAGCTTTTATCTTTTCACTCTTAAGTGTAATGTTATCTGTGGGCTTGTTATACATGGCCTTTATTTTGTTCAGGTACAGTCCAACTATACCTGATTTACTGAGAGTTTCTTTTTTACCACGAAAAGGTATTGTACTTTGTCAAATCCTTTTTCTGCATCTACTCTGATAATATGCTGTTTATCCTGGATTTTGTTAATGTGTTGTATAATATTTATTGATTTTCATTTGTTGAACATTCCTTTATCTTAAGGATAAGTCCCACTTAATCATGATGTATAATCCTTTTAATGTGCTGATGAATTAGGTATGCTAGTATATTTTGTTGAGAATTTCTGCATCTATGTTCATCAAGGACATTGGCCTGTAATTTTCTTTTCTTGCAGTTTCTTTGTTTGGTTTTGGTATCAGGGTAATGTTGGCCTTGTAAAATAAGCTTGAAAGCATTCCCTCCTCTTCAAATTTCTGTACGTGTTTAAGAAGGATTGGTATTAATTCTGTAAATGTTTGGGATTATTCATCAGTGCAATCATGTGGTCCTGGACTCTTCTTTGTTAGAAGATATATATTTTTTATTTTTTCCTATATATATATATTTTTTTAAATATATGTTATTGTTGTTCAAGCACAGTTGTCCGCATTTAGCCCCCACCATCCATGATATCTTTTGAGTGAGATTTAACATGAGATGAAAGGCTTGGGTTGAAAGAAAGGAAAGTCAAAGGATTTTATGGGAGAGAATCAGGGGAAAGAGAGCTGAGTTCAAGAGCATGAGTAGATAAGTGTAAACACATAGAGCAACTCTTACCTGACTGTAGTCCTGCAGAAATTAATATCCTGTGAAGGGTCAATAGGTATTCCACTACAAATAAATTTTGGGGATTAAATAAATTAGAGAAATTTGCTTATTACTTCCAGAATCCAGAGGTTTACAGCATACATTGGCATATTGATTCTAAGAAGTACTGCTATCTATAAAAATTAAAATAAGTCACTCCCCAAGTTCAAGTTTATGGAATGGAGCATTTCCAAAACTTTTATGATCACAAAATCTTTTGGCACTAGGACACTGTTCATTCATCTGAAGGCAAGTTGATGTTCCACAGAGTGGATCTTAGAAAATTCTGGAAGGGAGCAGTGTTGAGAAATGGAGCTGATGGAATCAGAGGTGTGGTGTGTGTATGGCATTGAACATTGCACACTACACAGATATGTTTGGGTTTAACATGTCAAGCAATCAGGCACTACTGGCTCCATTCTGGAAAAAGAAAAGATGGTTTCTTGTAACATAAGTTAGCTTACCAAATCTCGCTTCCAACTTATTACTTATGTTACCATCATTCCATTAGATTTATCATGTCCATTGTTGGAAAGGCAGTATAATGGAGGATTGCATAGTCAAAAGCCAGTTTTCAAATCCTGACTTCCTGTCTTCTTGTGTGACCTTGGTCTATGTCTCCATGCTTTTGTTTCATCATCTATAATAAATATGGACACAATGATAATAGTGGCTAACTCACAAAGTTTGGGAAAGGATTAGATGAGATGAAATAACTAAAGTACTCAGCAGAGTATCTAACATACAGCATGTGACCAAAAGGAGAAAACATTTATTTTAAGAGAAGTTTTACTGTGTAATTAAAAAAAAAAAAAAAAAAAAACAGACTTAGGGACACACAGTCCTAAGTTCAAACCTTGTCACTGTCCTTTTAAATAGGTTTACCAAATCCCACATATTATTGTTATTATCATAAAAAAAGAAGAAATAATAGCACATATCACACAGGGTTATTGGGAGCACTAGAGATATTGATAAAATATCAAGGACAAAGATGTGGCTCAACACATAGTTTCTGGGATATTTATTGTTGTGATTCTACAGTATTTCTCCATTTCTCATTAGGAACAATATATTGCTCTGGAAGCTGCTGCAGTCATTTTCTGAAATCACCTGAATGTTTTCCAATTATTTTTGACAGGCTCAAGGAAACACTTGAGCTGATTATTGAGTTATGGAACTTTACTAAAATTTTGCTAAATAAATGGACAAATTAGTATTTTTCTGCAAGTTTCAAACAGTGGCTAACATAAAAACTGATTAACATAAGAACTCATACTCTGTACAGCCAAAATAAAATGGGTTGATTTTATCCTTGTTGTACAGAGTTAAAAATCTAAGAAAGTTAAAGAGTCATGTCAAAGCATTTTGTTCTTGCACATCAGATTTACGGTTAAACCCACTGTTTCTCATATTTACTATTATTTTTTAAGGGACAGGTAGGATAGAAATAAACTACTAAACTTTCCTCTTTGGTATATGTATCATCTAGGGATTTTGTCAAAGGGAAAATTTAATTTTTCATTTTTTAAGAAAACATTATCATAAGGATTTTATTCTATAAATTTCTCACTGGAAATCTTAAATTTACAAAATGAGAACAGTTTTTCCCATATCAATGTCAAACAACAAAGATAAAATTCCCTTTTATTTTCCTCCTTTGTTTTTTGTATTAATGTCTTACTAGGTTTTAATTCAGGTCAATCTGGAAAAATTGTTTTGCTAGATGACATGTAACCTGGGATCCTGTTGTGTGTTATATGCTTTTTCATATGAAGGCATATGGGGAATGTTTTTAAAGAAACACTTAAGGTTTATATTGTAAATCATGTCATCTGAAGTGTCACTTAGGACACCTAAGACAATGTGATCACTCAATAATTTTCTTTTAAAAATATATTTTATTGATTATGCTATAACAGTTGTCCCATTTTTTTCTCCTTTTATTCCCCTCCACACTATACTCCCCACTATCATTCCCCTACCTTAGTTCAAGTCCATGGGTAGTACATATAAATTCTTTGGCTTTTCCATTTCCCATACTATTCTTAACCTCCCCCTGTCTATTTTGTACCTATCATTTATGCTTCTTATTCCCTGTACCTTTCCCCCCATTCTCGCCTCACCCACTCCCTGCTTATAACCCTCCATGTGATCTCTATTTCTGTGAATCTGTTCCTGTTCTAGTTGTTTGCTTAGTTCACTTTGTTTTTGTTTTTTAGGCTCAGTTGTCAGTAGTTGTGAGTTTGTTGTCACTTTACTGTTTGTATTTTTTATCTTCTTTTTCTTAGATAAATCCCTTTAACATTTCATGTAATAAGGGCGTGGTGATGATGAACTCCTTTAACTTGACCTTATCTGGGAAGCACTTTATCTTCCTGTTCCATTCTAAATGATAGCTTTGCTGGATACAGTAATCTTGGATGTAGGTAATTGCCTTTCATGACTTGGAATACTTCTTTCCAGCTCTTCTTCCCTGCAAGGTTTCTTTTGAGATAGCTGGGAACTCCTTTGAGATAGCTGGGAACTCTTTTGAGATAGATGGGAACTCCTTTGTAGGTAACTGTCTCCTTTTTTCTTGCTGCTTTTAAGATTCTCTCTTTATCTTTATTCTTAGGTAATGTAATTATAATGTGCTTTGGTGTGTGTGTTTCCTTGGGTCCAACTTCTTTGGAACTCTCTGAGCTTCATGGAATTCCCGAAAATCTATTTCCTTTGCCAGATTGGGGAAGTTCTCCTTCATTATGTTTTCAAATAACTTTTTGATTTCTTGTTCTTCCTCTTCTCCTTCTGGCACCCCTATGATTCGGATGTTGGAATGTTTAAAATTGTACTGCAGGTTCCTAAGCCTTTCCTCATTTTTTTTAAATTCTTTCTTCATTTTGTTCTGGTTGAATGTTTATTTCTTCCCTCTGCTCCAAACCGTTTATTTAAGTCTTGGTTTCCTTCCCTTCACTGCTGGTTCCTTGTACACTTTCCTTTATTTCACTTTTCATAGCCTTCACTTATTCTTCTATTTTGCAATCATGCTCAACCTCTTCTGTGGGCATCCTGATTATCAGTGTTTTGAACTGTGCATCTGATAGACTGGCTATCTCTTCATCACTTAGTTGTATTTTTTCTGGAGCTTTGATCTGTTCTTTTCTGTGGGCCATATTTTTTT
This sequence comes from Carollia perspicillata, assembly GCA_004027735.1. Taxonomy (NCBI): domain Eukaryota; kingdom Metazoa; phylum Chordata; class Mammalia; order Chiroptera; family Phyllostomidae; genus Carollia; species Carollia perspicillata. The sequence continues at coordinate 21,586 of PVKM010015622.1, forward strand.
CACTTGGTGCACCTTTTACGTGGTAAGGGGTGGAGATTTAGGTATTTGCCAGGGCAGGGCAACCCACGTTATTGCTGCATTGTGGTGCTGTATGTGGGGGTGGGGTCCAAGAGGGAACAATGTGGCTTATTCAGTCTCAGCTGGCTTTCAGTCACTTTCTCTGCTACCCACAAGCAAACTGGGCCCTTCTGGTGCTGATTCCTGGGTGGGTGGTTTTGTGTACTTTCTAGGACCCTGCGTGTCTCTCCAAGGACCTCTCCTATGAGGCTGGGAGTTTCTCCCACTGCCTCAACCCCCACAGGTTTTTTCAGACAGAGGTTTTGAGGCTTTCTATCCCCACACAAGAATCCTGAGTTGCACAGTCTCTCTTGCTCCCCAGTTGTTCCTGCTGGTTTATCAGCATGCAAATGTGGGACTGCCAGCCCCTGTCTCACCTGCCCTGGATCCTCCAGTCACCACCTTGCTACGAGTCCTCTCTACAGTGACTGCCTGTTTCCACCCCTCCAACTGGTCAGGTTGAAAATTCCTTCTTTACTTCTTGGTTGTTGGACTTCCATACAGTTAGATTTTTTGGTAGTTCTGGTTATTTTTTGTTTTTAAATTTGTTGTTGTCCTTCTTTTGGGTGTGCAAGGAGGCAAAGTATTCCTCAGTAGCTTTCTTAAAGGGGCATCCTCTCTGGGTGAATAATTTATAAAAAGAACACAGAGACATGTGATTATTTTATTTCACTGAAGCACATTTCTTTGAGAAACCAAGGGTAATTTTTAGCTGAGTGCAGAAGCAAACATGTTCTTGTTTGAAAAGTTGTCGTGTCTTTATGTTAAAAATCTTTTGTCAATTTACTGGAATTTTGAATTCTTATAGCCCTAAAGTGATAAAGAGATGAAAAGTAATTCCTTCTATTTTTGAGTTATTTTATTTTATTTAAAATATTTTTTAAATTTTTTACTGTACTTTTTCCATTGCCATTTACCCTGCTTATATCATCCCTTGGCCCTGTAGTCACCACATGGTTGTCCATGTCCATGAATCCTTTTTCCTTTGGGCTTGATCCCTCCAGCTCCTAACCATGCCCCCCCAACCAAAGCTATCATCCTGCTCTCTGTCTATGAGTCTGTTTCTACTATTTTGTTTGTTAGTCCAGTTTCTTCACTAGATTCCACATATGAGTGAAATCATATGGTATTTGTGTTTCTCTGACTGACTTATTTCACATAGCACAATGTTCAGGGTTTTGAGATGTTTTTATAAACTTCATCCTTATTGAGGAGTCTGGTGAATTGCCTTCACATTTCAGGGGCTATGGTAGTTAGCTTAAAACATCAAATCCAATAATTGAAGGAGTCAACACAAGTGTTTTATAAACCATAGTGGCACCTAATTCCCTGCTTTCACAGTTGTTCTCAATGTCCCCTGCTCCAAACCCCTATCTCGTGTATCCAAAACAAATGACATTATGGACAGTTGGGATCAGCTTTGACAGGAGAGACTTAAGGTTGCAACATGACAAAGGGGGGCTTTGGAGCAGAGCTCATTCCTTACTGTTTTCCTATTTGGTTATAGACTAATTTCTAAAAACTTTAATTAAGATAAACATGATTGTTAGAATGAAATTTTTGTATCTTTTAATTGTCTATATAATGACATATAAAGAAGAAATTCTGGATTTTGACTTCAGCCATTTGCAAAATTCCTCAGTATTTTAGTCTAGATTGTTTTTTAAACATACACACACATACACATACACCCACACAAGCAGAAAGAAAGGGAAAGAAAACAACCTGGCAATTTCATGTGATGAAGAACAGATTAAAATTCACTGATTTGGGATGTTATTGTACTTGAGAATTTTCAAAGGCAAGAGCCAAGGTCTCTAATGACTGAAATTGGAGCATCTTATTGATCTCAAATGAAACTCTTACTGCATATTTGTATTCTAAAATAAGAAAAATCTGTCTAGGGCAAGGAATCCTAAATAGGTTGTTTCACTTCTATTAAATCTGATTTTTCAGCCCAAATTTTACAAAGCATTTTAACAGGCAGCTTTACTGTTCTCTAACTTAAGAGTAGCCACATGGCCAAGATCCTTTTGAAAGTATGTATCTGTGCTTTATATTTACCTAAATATTATATAACTGACAGCAGAGCTCATTGGTAAATATGTTGAATCTCATTGTCCTAACTGATTTGTTAGGAGAAAAATTAAAGTGGAAAAGACTGATGTTGGCGAGGGAAAAACCAGTGTTCAGTGACAGATCTGGCCTCTAATCTGGCAGAAAAATAACATGGTCAAAATTTGAGAAGGACCTTCAAGTCTTATAATAATCAGCAACCAATAGAAATAAGAGAGCTAAAAATAGGGATGAATAATTAACAATCTAAAAATAGACTTGGCCAGCCATATGGAAGTCATTACACTCTAGAGGTTAAAAGGGGCTGAAGAGAATAAGAAATAAATCAAATATTGCATATTAAATGAACTACCTAAAAGCATAGCCCGTAAATTCTCTACAGAGTTCAGCTCCATCTAAGATAATTTGCTACAAGAAAAATAGAAAAGCACAAATTATCATTTCCTAATTGATCAAAGAGTTTTTTTTGGAAAGGTGCTTTTGGCTCCAATCCAAAAGGTTCCTGTGGTTTAAGATATGCCTGCCATGCAGTTGACACATTGGGGATTTTGTTTTTCACAATGGAAAAATATATAGTGATTTTTAGATCACTTCTTATGTTTAGAACAATAGTATGTTTGCAATATAAATAGCATTGCCCCAAGAACACATAATTATATGAGAGAGAAAGAGAGAGAAACTGTCAACAGAGATGTACCTAGTTCAATGGTTCTAGTATGCCCTCAAAGGTTCTAAAATATTTTATGACTGAAGCTGTCAGGGTGTGTAATTTCCTGGGTTTTTTATTGTTATTATGGGAAGATGCATGGAAATGTTATTATAGGGTAATTACTATCAAGGATGTAGAGTTTGTAGATCTTTTATATCTTTGATGTCTATTATACTTCTCATTAATACCATTGCTTGGAAAGTTATGGGAAGGAATCATAAAACTGCTTACTTTAGTTCTAGATTTTTTTAAAAAGTGGGTATGTGAAGGATTGATTGGAAGTTAACTAAAATAGAAGGCGGCATACTGAAGTAGAAAGAACACAGGTGTGCAGTGTGAGGCTGAGACCCAAGGTGGGAATCAGGCTCTGCCTTCTATATGTGTATGACCTTGGCCAAGAGATTTATCTGTTGAGCCTTATGTGTCTTATCTGCAAAATTAAAATGATGGCTTTTTGATATGTTTGTTTTGTATTACAAGTATCTTAACAAAATATATAAAATATTTATGAACATAACAATTACTTAATGGATGATAATTGCTACTGATATTGCTGCCCATCCATTTAATTTAGTCACAGTTAACAGACTCTTAGGATGTTGACAAAGAAGGCAAATTTCACTAAAAGAGCTTGAAACTTCATGGATAAGGAAAAATACATTCTTTCTAATCTGCAGCCCTGCCATTCAAATTTCAGGAAAGTTTTTTGATTCTCCCTATTGAATTTCAATGACTTTTGCTTTCCCAAATAAGGCCATTTATTCAAGATCTGTATTTTTATTCTTTTAATATGAGTACCTTTGTGCCTGCATAATAGTTTTCATCTATGTATTGATTTTTATTTTTCATCCTTCATATGCATATTATCTGATTTATAAATTAATGATAATGCCTAAAATCATAAAAATGGATACAAAAGCCAATTCTTCATTAAAGATCTTGTACATTTTTTAAAGTATTTCTCTTAGCTAACTTTTTCTACTTTCAGATTTCTATCAGATTTTCATCATATCTTTCCATAGGATTTTTCTATCAGATTTTCTAAATAGTTGCTATCTGTGAATACGAAACTATTGATTTCCATAAAATGACACTACCTTATTCAATTACCTTTTCAAAAGATCCTTTGAGTTTTATTTGTAATTTGGACAAATCATCTGAAAATAGTGATGATTTTATGCTCTTTTTTTTCCAATTTTTATGCTCCTGATTTTTTCTCTTGTAGTTATATTGGCTACTACTTGCAGTATGATGTTAAATGCTAGTGGTGATAATGAACATCATTGCATTTTCCTGACATTGCTGGGAATGTCTCTAGTGTTTCACTGTTAAGTGTGATGCTATCTTAAGGAATGAGACAACATATCTTATTAGGGTAGAAAATTGTCTATATATTGCCATTTTAGTGAGTGTGTTCTTCATAAGGGAATTTGAATTTTTGTAAATTTTTACTAATTTTTTATTTTTAGAACAATTAATATGATGCTATATAGTAATTAGAAATTTATTAAAGTAGTGAGATCTTTTTTAAAAATCTGAACTTGGTATATAACCATATATACACAGTCATGGCACTTTGCTTTTGAAAGCTTGTCCGTGTTTGAAAGATCATTTGGATGACATTTTTATTAACTAATAACAAAGCCATTTTTGTGTTTATTTGTGTTACTGTATTGCACAAGCAGACTAAATATATTATTTAGTCTTCTTTAGGAAAACTAAATATATTATCTACTATATAAAATGTATGTAGCTTAATAAAGTATATTATTGCTTTTTGTAAATATTTTTCTTTTTCTGTTATTTTTTAAAATTGGCAATACATTTAGAAGATTCAAAAGAAAAAAATAATGATCTATAGTATAACTCTCTTTCCTTCTTCTGCACTCATCCTCTCAGCTTTTTAAAAAACCTAAGAAACAAAACAAACAAGCAAGCAAAATATAACCAAAGACATTGAAATAGAAAACAGGATGACAGTAACCAGAGGGGAGAGGGGAGGGAATTTCAGGGGAAAAAGGGAAGGGATAACAGGAACAAGTATTAAGGACACATGGACAAAAACTAAGGGGGGTGGAAGTGGGAGGGAGATGGGGAGCACTAGGGTGGTGGACTGGGATGGGAGTAAAAGACAGAAAACTGTACTTGAATAACAATTAAAATAAAATTTAAAAAAATCTATTACTAGTCTACCAATCTTCTGAAACCTCTCAAAAGATGTTTAGAGATTTTTATTCACAGGCTCCCATCAGAAATAGATTTTTGTCTTATACCACGTCATTTTAGACCCACAAACCCTAAAATTTCAAGTGCTTTCTCTGAAATTCATACTCAGATTATTTTCATTTACCCTTCTCCCTCTACCACCTCACTCCTTGGCCTCACTTTGATTTATTTTCCCTTGGTAGAAAAGGTAATTTCATTGACAGAAAATTATCTGGCCTTCTTGTATTTCTTTTCTTTACTCCCTTCCCAAATGACCACCTGTGCTATGAAAGCCAAACAGATATTTTTCTCTCCTTGGAGTTTCCTTCCCTCATCTCTCTCCATTCTATAATTTTAAGTGTCATTTATATTAATTTATAATTAATGTTGTCATAGTACATAGAATAATAGAATAGATGGGTTCATCATGAAAAGAAAATGCTTTTGCCCCCATAATTAGACCCTTCCTGGTTTTATTTCTCAGAGGCAATTTCTTAACACTTATGTTCAAGTGTTCCTGGTGGTTACTTCCATAATTTTAAATAATGTAGTCATGCCTCTATGTTTTCAATTATTAACTTTAATCTCTCTAATTTGTTATATGAGATGAGGGTATAGCTCCTATATATCACCCCTTTCTCCCCACCCCACTTCTATTCTTTTTTTTCTAGATAATGATCCTAGTTTTGTCAAAGACTCATATCTTTTATAAGATTAAGCTTTGCCAATTATAATCTTACCTAATTGTGCCATCACCCAGCTCCTGTTTCTCTTTTCAATATTAATTGGTATTAATCTTTATTTAATTCCACTGACTAACTTTATATATCTTCAATTTATATACTTAACTTTTTCTTTTTCCATTATTATGAATCTTTTTAATTTCTTTATGTAATATGAGTGTGTGCTACTTTTTTATATATAGTTTTATATTTATGTGTATATATATATGTATGCTACTTTTCATGCTTACTCTTTTTCCCACCTGTTTTCACAACTTCTACTTTCTATCTCCTGAGAGATAGTTGTCGAGTTTGATAACATTTACATTCAATTTTGTAACT